>PVJX010034884.1:0-18627 GCA_004027295.1 Dolichotis patagonum | reverse complement strand
ATTCTTCTGTTTTGATTCCTGCTTCTTCATTCACATGCTTTATTCTTAAGTTATATATCCTCTTGTCGTCTTCCAGTCTTTGTATCTTTACTGCCTGCTCCTTTGTTATTTTTAAGAGATCTTCCCTTTCATGATCACACATTGCAAGCCTGTGTTCAATTTTTGATAGTCTATCTTTGGTTTGTTTCAAGCAGTTTTGTCAGTTTTCTATGGAGTCTTTAGTTTGCTCGTAATCTCTTTGAATCTGCTTCTTGAAATCTAGTGTTTTTTTATATTCTTCATGGAACATTTCTCTCCTTTCGTGTTCCTCCACTCTTCTGTCTGTGTCTTCTTGAGAGATGTCCAGCCTTTCTTTTATTAATCTACTTGTCTCTTGTTTAACTTGCATTAATATTTCAGTTTTCATCTTGTTTACAAGGTCCCAAAGATATCTCTTTATGTCCACTGATGCTGTGTTTGATGTTTCATGTTTGCTGCCCTCGGTTTCTTTTATATTTACCTCTCCTGGATCAATATTCTCAGGGTTGGTGGCTGGGGGCTTTTTCTTATTTCTCCCTCTCATGTTTTTGGTTCCTTCCATACAAGTGTATAGCGTAATTCTCAGCCCCTTTTCTTGTTGGTTAGGGTTCTTCTGGATCATGTAGGCTAGGGGCCTCTGCCTTCTGCAGTTTGCTATCAGAGAGTGAAGTGCAAGCAAGGGTAGTATACACTGGCTCCTCCCCTCCGGGCCAGTCAACCTTCGTGGGCCTTCACGGCGTCCGTGTGCACTGCCCTTAGGGAACCAATTGATTTGTGACAACCCACTGGGTCCCAGCCCTGTTCAAGCAGATTCCACCAATCCGCTCTGTGAGGGGAGCAACCAACTGAAGCCGCTTCCTTACAGAGCCAGGACTTTCCTGCCCAACTCAAATATATCATCTAGTTGGGTGCCCCTTTCCCGTGGGAGGGTCCCATTCCCATCACTCACTGTGTGTTGATGCCGGTCCCCAAGAACTGCTGGGCTCCCCGACCTCTGACCTCAGTGCAGCTGCAGCGTGTTTTCATGGTGCCTCTGGGTGGGTCACATGCAGGGCTGCTTCCGGGCGAGCCGTGCGCAGGGCTGTTCAGCTCCATGCTCTGGCCACTCAAGCCAGTCACTTTGGCATGGGTTCAGTCTTCGGTGTGGGTTCAGTCGCTCAAGTGGATCTTGGGCATGAATTCATGCGGCTTGGCCAGAGTGTAGTGCTTGCCGATCTTAGCTTCTCTAATGGTAGCCCCTGGACCTCGTATTCGAGCAATTTCTTTCCCTTCAGTTTCTTCCTGGGTTGAGAGAGTTCATCTCCCTCTGTTTGGATCTCTCCAGGGTGTTCTATTCTGGCATTTGAGCTGTCTCTCTCAGAGAGGCTCTATATGCTGCTACCTCTAGGTCCGCCATCTTTTTTTGCTACAGCAGTATTCTTGCTAATCTTAATAGAATTCATTATTCTTGACTTTGGGGTTCTTGAATTAACAGTTAGGAAAATCGAAGACAGAGGAGAGGGAATTACAAAGCATTAGCCATGGAGAAGATGAGAGAACATGAAATACAAAGAAGTGGAGAACAAATGAGTATATACTTTATCTATGTCATATTTGTGAATTCCTACTGCATCCAAAGTACTCAGGTCATAGTTTTCAGTAATACAAATGCATTATCTGACCTTGCAGGATCTGAACCAATTTCTGACAACAGAGACAACTATTAATAAATGTAATGAAAGTTGATAAAAAGCATGTAACCTCAAAAATAACACGAGGATTCAGCTTAGTCTTGCAGGCAAAAAGAGATATTCACACACAGGACTAAAGAAGAAGTAGAGTTATCCAGATGAGATGAAAAAGAAGAGAAGATCTCAATAAGGAAAACTATGTGGAAATCTTGGAAACTGGAGAATTCGGTAGGACTGAAGCTAAGCTAACCATTCAAGGTCATTAAATAAATAACCAAGGGGCATTTTGATGGAAGTTCTTCCAACTACATAAGAATCTGACATCATATGATCAGTGGTAAATCATGAAATTTTTATTTTTAATATATTACATGTCCACATGATATGAAATTTGAAATGCCCAGTAGACTGTACAGTGAAAGTAAATATTTACTCTCAGCCACTCAGCTCTCTCATTCATTCCTAATGCCTGGGACAATCACTGTTACCAACTTCTTGTGCAACCTGCTAAATAGTCTAGACCGGTATGAGCAAATGGAGTGGAGTGCGTGTTTGTGTGTGTGTGTTCCCTCTGAAAGGTTTTGAGCAAGAGGATGATGCTATATGAACTGCTAATCAAGATCTTTTTAATTGTAGGGTAGAGGTTGCATTAGAGATGAGTAAAATGTAAACTACGAGAAAGTTCACTTAGTAGTTTTAGTTCTTGTTTCTGTGACAGCACAATGTTGAGGAGGTGTAGCAGATATTTTTAAAGGTATGGGATTTAAAATTGTTTGTATTGCTTATAGGACTGACTAGATGCTTGATTAGAGAGAGAAGCTCTCAAAAATGACTTCCTCCTCTTTCACCTGAACATGTGCATGGATTTTTACTGGCAAAAACTAGGGGAATGCATTTGGGTTAGAGAAGCACAGTGTTTTTTATGTGGAAGTTGAGGTGTTTACGAGATATTCAGGTAGAAATGTTCATGAGACAGTGAGAAACATGGGTCTCGAGCTCACTCAGCTGTGACAGCTGGGCTGGAGATCAAAGTGTGGACTTATATACAAGGAGAAGGTGTTATACAACATCTGTCAAGGAGTAAACACAGAATGAGAGGAAAAAATTAAAATGCAGCCATGAAGAACTTAATTTTTAATGTGAAGTAAAGAAAAGAAACTGATTAAGATAGCTCAAATAGGTAGCAGCAAAACTAGCAGACTGCTGGAGGAAAATGAATATCAAAATAATGGTCAACCATCACTTTTTAAAAATACACTTCCTATTTTTGAAGAGGTCCATGTCTCCTCAAGATAAAAGTTACAACTCAAATGTTTGTCTCCTTAGAAGCTAATATCTAGGCCTATGACCTAGGACTGACAACCACATGTAAAAATGTAACTCAGAAGAGAACTTCCTGACTAATCAAGGTTGTGAAATCTAGTGAGGATTTTGGAGAAGGCATTCAGCATTCAGGGAGGTAGCAGAAGATTGTGGAGTCCAACCATGGATTTCATCAGGGAGTAGTAAACAGTACATATGTGGTTTAGGCATTCACACCAAGAGACAAAAACAGTCAACTTTGTAACCAGATAGGATAGTGTTGTCTTACTTGAATATTATGTACATCTTTCCTCTAACATACACTATAACCTACATAACATTCTTTAATATATTTCTTCTCTGCTTAAACTATCAGAGTAAATTTTGTTATTTGCAAATCAGAACTTTGATTCATAGAGTGTAGTATCATCAAGATAAGGTAAATAAATGAACGAGGGAGTGATCCTACAATTAACTGTTAGCTAGAGATCAAGCAAGACACAGACTGAAAAGTGCTCTAATAACACAGAAGTTGTTAGAGACCTTTTTGGGAGTAGCTTGGAGGAGTATGGGATAAAAATCTAGACTGAAGCAAGTAAAAGAGAGTGTCTGACACAAAGAAATGAAAATATCGAGAATATACAATAGCTTCAAGAAATTTAGCTATAAAGGGGAAGAGGAAAAATAATAGAAGGGCCATGGGTTTATAACAGAAACAGCATTTAAATTATGATGGAATGAAAAAAAATAGAAGTGGAAAGAGTTTGGGGATAAATGGAGCAAGTTTCCTCTGAGGATAGGAAGATACGATATTCAGTACTCAGATGGGTTCATCGCTCAAGGAAGTAAAATGTTTCTCTTCCACTGAAACTAGGGGGAAAGAAGAGAGGTAAAAGTAAACTGCATAGGTTTATGAAATGGGAGCAAGAGATTGAGGCAATTATTTTAGTTTCTATTTTGTTGGGAAAGAAATTATGTGCAAAATAAAAGGCAATTGGAGGCAGGGAGATAGATTGTTCGAAAGAGATCAAGAGATGGAGGGAGGGGTGGGAAGGAAGAGATAAGGGGTAGAAGAAGGAATTTGTATGTGTTATATGCAGGTACCAACTCCACACAAGGATTATAAACATATACTACACACATGTCAAAAAAAATGGAAACAAAGCATTGAAGTTTTCAGAGATAGAGGTGGGGAGGGAGGGGAGAAGGGAAGGGAGATGAAAAATGGAATTAAATTTTATTATGTACATGTACCAACTTCTCACAAGGAATGTAACACATGTACTACACATGCACAAACATGTGCTAATAAACTAAAATAAAAAGTTATGTGCCAAAAAAAAGAATACATAGGGTTAATGTTTCTCTGAGAATATTTAAGTTTTGAAGAACTTGTAGGAAATAAGGTGATACCATACTGGTATGTGCAGTAAAATAAACAAGCAGAGGCTAGTTTTGCCAGGGTGAGTGAGTACAAAATAAAACTGCATGGATATCGACTAAAACAATTTATAACATTTTGAGTTTTACAGGGCACTTTATATGCATTACATGTTAACTCACAATTACCTGTGACCTACAAAAAACATAAATAGCTGCCCTATTTCCATAGCCAAGGAAATCTGCTGAAGCTCAGGAGTTTCTCAAATGGCATTTATGTTACAGATTGGCAAACGTAGGGATAAATCCCTTATAATTACCCAAACTTCCTCCACAATCTGGTCTCTAGCTTTGCAATTTAATCTACTAACACTCCTGAGCAAATCCCCGCTGTTGCGGAAAAACTCTAAAACATCTCACTCTTCCTCACTTACTCTTCTCTGGCAATCTAAACTGAATTCACATTTCAAGGCCCACATGAAGTTCCATATCCTCCTAGTAGTTTCCCTAGCCTCTTTGCCATGGGGATCCCATCTGTTTCTACTTCTGTACTTGTTGTCTGTGCTTATTCATGCCTGGTTAGTAGCTGTCTTGGTTGAATTCAGTTTTTTTGAAGCTAAAGAACAGACAGGCTTATTTGAATGGTTGCCTTATCATGTTGGAGTTAAAAATTCATCACTTTAAATAGAATTTTTCCAAGAAAAAATTTTAAATATTAAAAACTAATTTAACAAATAAATATTTATTTTGCCAGAAAACAAGAATTTTAGTCATATCAATATCCAAATTGCTACCCATCCACAGTAATTAGATTAATCTAAGCATTATTTCAGTGCTTTCATGAAAGATGTGTAGCCACTCCAATTCTCAATCACTTGTTTATACATAAATCATTGGCTAAACTTGGCAATTTTAATCAATTTGATAATTTTAATCAATGCTTATTGTCAACTGAGAAATATGACTTCATAACAATTCAGTATGCATAGACATATATTTCTGCAATTTCAATTCCATAACTTCACTATCATATTTCTATTTAGGGAATTATCAATTTTAAAAAACCAATTTTAGAAGTACATTCTTTGTATTGAAGAAAAATTAAAATAGAATTAAAGCTGGGTTTGAATTTAAAATAAAAATGGATATCTTCTAATGTATTATTAAAATTCCAGAGATCTATTTTTACATCATACCAATGAATAAGAGATGCCTCTTCAGCAATACTTTTTGTTCATTAAAGCCAACCCAAATTTCCTGTCTGGGTCAAACCCAGAGGGTTACTTTTGCTATGCAGTGATGTAGTTATTGGAACAAATAAACCAGGTCCTTCTCCATTGAATAACACAAGTCTCTCACTCTTCTACATCAGATCTACTTAACTTATACCTACTTCTTACACTCCATTCTTATCACTGTCTCCTAAAAATGTGTTCCTATTTCTCTTCAGTGTAATAACAATGAAACTAAGACATACTCTAGTGTCTGCTGCTTTGACCATGTTGCTTCATCTTTCTTCACACCATCATCACATATTATTACAAGATCTCTCACATATAATCTTAGGATTACTAAATTAAAGTTAGACATGACTTATGTTTACCATTCTTATATATTTCCAGCTGAGGTATCTTGCTGCTATTAACCATACCCAAGCTTCCATTTCCTGCCTTAAAATTTTTTTCTAGACATATTGATGTACATTATAATCTTACTATATATTAAAATTGGTTCCTTTTTTGAAAGTTAGTATAAAAGAAAGAACAAATTACAAAAGGAATACTAATAGTGGGGTTTCATTTCAAGAAACCAGTTGCTAACTAACTGTAGCACTTTTAGAAAATATAACACTAACATGTAATGTGGCTTTGAAGGAAAGAGAAAGCTAGCACTTATTAGTTTAATCTTCCTATGTACAATACCATGAACTTAATAGATTGCAAAAAAAAAGACTTTTTATTTTAAAAATCAAAAGAGAATAAAAGGATAGAAGAAAGGATAGAAATGATACAGAATTTCAAAAAAGAAAAAAAAGTAGGGAATTAACACTAGTTAATATATTGCATATTGTTATCTTAGAAGTAGTTTTTCAGTTTATAAAATCCAGGCACAAAAGTGATAAATCAAATAATGACAGCACAAACCATTCTTTTTGATGAACTAACAGAGATTAGTAGTATAGTTATCTATCTAGCATAATATACATACATACATTTATATATGTTTACCAACATACATATATTCTTTTCCCTTCTTCTTTTTTCCAAGATGTGGTATTTTTATACAATCAAATATTACTCAGCTATAAAAAGGATACTCTTGAGGCTTTTATAGGTAAATGGAGGCAACTTGAGACCATATTCATAAGTGAAATAAATCAAACTCACATTTATAAATATCATATTGTCTCCCAGTATAAAAAAATAATTAAAAGGGTAGCTGGGAAGATGGCAGATCAATAAGCAGCAAAGTGCTTCTCTGAGAGAAACAGCTCAGATGCTTGAATATAGCATCCTGAAGATGACCAGATGGAAAGAGATGGATCCTCTCGACCCAGGAAGAAACTAAAGTGAAAAAAAGAAAGAAAGAAAGGAAAAAAAAAACAACAACAGAAGGCTGTAGCCAGACACACTCTCACCGGAGCTGGTCCCATGCTGTACAAACGTAACTGGAATCCAAAGACCCATGGTCACGGTGAAATTGGGGGTTGGCAAGCCTGAGGGCCTCAGCTGGAGGACGCAGTTGCAGAGGGGAGTGGCGGACCGGAGAACTGCACCAGCACGAGGTGAGTGTAGGGAACTTAGTCCCCCCATGGGAATGGGCTATTGACCAGGTGACATTCTGGAGTCAGGCAGGATAAGCCCAGAACCAGAACAGCAGCCAGCTTCATTCAGCCACTCTTAGTGCAGAGCAGATTGGTGAGAATTGCTTGGACTGAGTCTTGCCCCTGTGTGCAATCCAATAGCCAAGACCAAGGTTTCCTTGAAGCTATGCCTAACTGGCCCTGACCGCATGGCACACACTAATGTGGAGAAGACTCTTAGTGGTAGACCAGCTCAGAAGGAGAGGCCAGCCTGCACTGTCCCTGCTTGTACTCCAGTAGTCACTGGCAGACTGGGTAGGGCAGCAATCCCTAGCCAGCATGCTTCAGAGTAACTGTAACCAATACAGGAAGTGCCACACCCACTTGTGAGGCAGAAATCAGAAACACGACAAGAGGAAGAAACAAAAGGAAGTCTCCAGCCTCCAAGCAAAGCAGTACTAGCCCAGGAGAGGTAAACACAGAAGAGATTGGGGTGGCACACCTGCAGTTTCTGAAGAAACAGCCTCTGACATAAAGAAATAGCTTCATGAAATTATAAAAGAACTTAAAACAGAAATACTAGTACAAGTAAAGAAAGATATAAGAAAAATAATAAAAGAAGCACCTATCAAGAAGATACAGATGGAAGAATGGAGGAACATAGCAAAAGGAGAGAAACTGATGAAGAATATAAAAAAAATCTAGAATACATGAAACAGATTCAAAGAGATTACCAGGAAATTAAAAACTCCATTGAAAGCTGACAAAACTGCTTGAAAGGAACTAAAGACTGACTATGAAACCTTGAAGACAAGTTTTCAACTTGTGATCACGAAAAGAAAGACCTCTTAAAAAGAACAAGAAACTGGTAAGTAATAATACAAAGGCTAGAAGATGACAAGAGGATCTATAACTTAAGAATAAAAAATGTGAGTGAAGAAGCAGGGCTAAACACAAAGGAAATACAAAGGCTTTTTACAGAAATAATTAAAGAAAATTTCCCAAGCATAGGAAAAGGAAATGATATTCAGATATATGAGGCATACAGAACTCCAGCCAGCCATAACCAAAATAGATCTACATCCAGAATATAATAATCAAGATTCCAGAAATTCAACACAAGAACACAATATTAAAAGCTGTCAGAGAAAAGAAACAGATCACTTATGAAGGAAAACCCATAAGAATCATGACATACTTCTTGACACAAACCATCAAATCAAGAAGAGCTTGGAGCCAAGTATTCCAAACTCTGAAAGAAAATAACCTCCAACCCAGATTAATGTACCCTGCAAAACTATCTCTCAAAATTAATGGAGAAACAAGATGCTTCCACGACAAAGAGGAACTGGGAGAGTTCGTGACCACCAATACAACCCTAAAAAAAATACTGAAGGACTTCTAGAGAGAGAGAGCAAGAGAGGAAAACAAAACAAAACATGGTTTCAGGATCAGTGGCAGAGGGCCTCACTGAGTGGGGCAAACAGTGGAATGAAGGGGAAAAGTAGACAAACAATGGCAGAAAAATAGCATAGCAGAAATGAGGCAGAGAAAGTTGGCTGTAATCTCTAACATAGATGGTCTTGATACACTAACAAAAAGAAACACAGGCAGAGTAGATCAGGAGATAGGGTCCATCGAGATGCTCTGTATAGGAAATATAATTAACCTGAAAGAGGGTTTATGGACTGAAAGTCAAAGATGAGAAAATAATGCTCTAAGTGACATGGAACCAGAGAGAAATAGAGGTAGCTTGCCCATCAGCTGCAGATAGGTAGGAAAGACATAACATTTTTGTGCAGTGGAGAACTACTCAACTATGAGGAAGGAAAACCTTGAGGCTTTTGTAGGTAAAGGAATACAACTTAAGATCAAGCTCAGGGGTAAAAAGGTTCAGAACCACTTAGGTAAATCGCAAGTTGCCTCCCTAATCTAAAAACTAAGAGTTAATGGGATATAAAATGTACAACGCACCCTTTGAAAGTGAAAGGGGAGGAGCTATCTAAAAAAAGTAAGGCAGAGGACATTGTTAATATTGTACCATGATTTGAAACCCATATTGTGTTCATCACTCTGTTTAGTGTGGTTATATTCTGTTCCAGTTTGTCTACTTATACTAGTCGGAGGGCACAGACAGTTATTCCAAAAATAGCAGGATATACTATGGTAACCATCTTTAATTTCCTATTAACTTAATCTGAAGCCCTGTATTACTTACACTGTCTTATTATGACTGATTTTATTTGAATCTGGTTTGTTAGATTGTTGTCTTGTCTTGACTGTTTTTATTTGAATCTCTTATGTTTGATAATATCAAGTCTGAGAGTATAGGCAACTACTCTGAAGATGGTAAGATTCACTACAATACCCATTCTGGTTTGACTATTACCTTCTTTTAAAGTCCTACAATGTCTCCAGTGTTTTGTTTTTATTGATATTCTGTACTGCTATATTCAATTTTACTATGCCTGATGATATAGGCAATTCTATTGAAGATAACAAGAGACATCATAGTAACCATTATAGATCACCCAGTATTGTAGTTTTAAATCATGTACTACGTCCATCCTTTTGTTTTGAATGTTTTGGTTTTATTCTTAAAAAAAAAAAAGAGCTTGGAGTGAAGTATTCCAAACCCTGAAAGAAAATAACCTCCAACCCAGATTGATGTACCCTGTAAAACTATCTCTCAAAATTAATGGAGAAACAAGATGCTTCCATGACAAATAGGAACTGGGGGAGTTCATGACCACCAATCCAACCCTACAAAAAATACTGAAGGACATTCTAGAGAGAGAAAAAAGACCATGGCTTCAAGAACAGCAGCAGAGGGGGATCACTGAGTGGGGCAGACATTGGAATAAAGGGGAAAAGCAGACAAACAGCAACAGAAAAATAGCATGGCAGAGATGAGGCAGAGAAGGTTGCTCATAATCGCTAACATTGATGGCCTCAATACACTATTAAAAGACGCACAGGCAGAGTGGATCAGGAGATAGGGTCCATCAAGATCCTCTATATCAGAAATATAAAACACTTGAAAGAGGGTTTATGGCCTGAAAGTCAAAGATGAGAACATAATGCTCTATGTGACAAGGAAACAGAAAAAAGTGAGGGTAGCTCACCGTTCAGCTGCAGATTGGTTGGAAAGACGTAACACTTTTATACAATGGAGAACTACTTAGCCATAAGGAAGGAAAACCTTGAGTCTCTTGTAGGTAAATGGATACAACTTGAGATCAAGCTCAGGGGTAAAATGCAGAACTACTTGGGTAAATAGCAAGTTGCCTCCCTAATCTAAAAACTAAAGGAGTTAGTGGGATACAAAATGTACAATGCACCCTGTGAAAGTGAAAGGGGAGGAATTGTCTAAAAAGGGAAAGCAGAGGACACTATTAACCACTATTAACCATATATACCAAAAAAGAAAAAAACCCAGAATCCTCATGGTTACATTTTGAGACTTGTCATAAAATTTACAAAATTAGCTATAGTTAAGTGGCACAGTGCCTACTTAGCAAGTGCAAGGTCATGAGTTCAATTCCCAGTACAAAAAAAATTTTAAATAAATAAATAAATAACTTTACAACCTTAGAATAAATTATACCTACTCTCTATCCAAGAACTAGTTAGAACATTATTCAAGCCAATAAAGAATTTAGCTTATAAAGTTGCTTGGTCTTGAAAATAATTTGTGGTAACTTAGTTACTAAAGTAGCTAAAGGTTTTATGAGAACTGGTTTCAAATATATGATAATATCATCAGAGAGACTCTAAGAATAATATTGTTTTAAATTTCCAATAAACAGATATTACAATACTTCAGTTCCAAAAACAAAATCATGGTGCATAAATTAATTGACACACTCATATTAATACATATATGTGAAAAAACAAAAGCCTAATGACAAATTTTTACCAAGCACTTATTTTTCTGGAAGACATGCTTATATACTTAATCTTATTTTAAATCACTTCCATTATAATCTCATGAGACTAAATTCTCCTTAATAGATGCAGGGATTGAGGCTCAGATAAATAAATGATCAACACAATTTCCCATAGTTAGTAAACAGCAAATGTACGATTTTATCTAAGTCTTCTTGTGTAATGTTCTTTCTATAACATCAAAACTGCACTCATATCAACAATGAGGAGATTTTTATTTGAGCTCTATAAACACTTTATATTCATTTGTCTATTCAGTCTCGTAATTTTTCTAAAGTATTTCTAAAGTATTTCTAAAGTATTTCCTAAAGTATTTCTAAAGTATTTTCTAATGTATGTAAAAATCATTACAGGTTTTTCCACATGTCAATATTCAAAATATCCATCCTGTCACATACTAGAATAACTCTTCATGTATGAAGAAAGTGTACAAAATAAGTTATTTGATCAGATTTATTTTCACTATTGATACAGTTGACTAGAAAAAGAGTAACAATTATACATATTTCTTTAACATTGAAAGGCAGTCAATGTTTCTATCATACTACAAAAAAAATGCAAAGGTAAGCAATCTGTGAGAGCAATGAGCCAAATAGACTTGAAACCATTCCAGAAATTCAATAACATTACAGGTAATATATACAACTATCCCTGGTTGCTGGTGAATCTGACATCTCCCTTCAGTGTCTTCCCAATTACTTCTCAGTGTGCCCTGGTATTCCTATCAGTTTAGGACTAAATCAACACATACTGTCACTAGTCTCTACTCTGCCCCTGGGATCCTCCAAGCCTCATCTATATTCTCAAAGACTCTGTCAATGTTGACACAGATTCTTGAGTCACTATATTGTCTCTCTGAGTGGAGCTCCCATGCTCAAAGCTACAAAACTCTTGAGAGACCATACAGTGTGTTCAGTCTCACTAACATATTCCAAGTGACACTGAAATGGAAAAATAAATGTTCTTTTGGTTCATTCGTTGGGCTTGGACCAAACCAGTAGCCTTGTTAATATGAGGTTTTTCTCTTCTCCATTATTACATTATGTCTCATTTACCACAGAATGTTAAAACTAACCCCAAGGTCCAAGCAGCACTCATATTTCCATAACTAAGACTTTTTTTTTCACCATTGGCATAAAACTAAAAGCACTTAAGAAAATCAGATAATATGGACATTGGAAACAGACAACATACATACAACCACATTCTTTTTCTTTATGTTATCTAAACCGAGATTCTTAACTAGGAGGAATTTTGCCCTTACGGGGAAATTTGGCAATGTTTTGAGAGGTTTTTAATTGTCAGAACTGGAAGTGCAGGCAGGCTGTGCTATTGGCATCTAGAGGATAGAGTTCAGAGATCAGAGATGCTGATAAATATCCTACATTACATAGAACAGCCCATCGCAAGGACAAATTATCTGTTCAAAATGTCAAGAGTGCAAGATTAAGAAACATTGGTTTAAACTAAAACCACTCTGATACAAAGGAAAATACAACCACAAGTTAAACAATTCATGTGTCAAGGCAGGAACATATTAACTAAAGTCTCAAAAATAATGACTTTTTAAAAAATTCATTCTTAGAATCACATCGATATAGAACTAGAACAGTCCTTCTCATGCTTTGATGTGAATAAGAATCATCTGGGAAATGTTTAAAACGTTAAGACTCAATTCTAACTTACTTAAAAAGAATTAAGGTTGTGTCAAGGAATGTGCATTTTTAACAATATTCTCAAGGGATTTTGACATGGGTTGGACCACACTCTAAGAAACAATATTAGGAAACTAAATTGCATATTGGTGGAAATAAACTGAGAATGTGAACACTAAAATTCCTCTCCAGATGAACACAAGGCTGCAGAATGTTGGAAAGATACCAGATTATTAAGATCATTAATAAATTCTGTGCCCTAAACTAGTGCTTTTGAAATGTTTGTATGCATGAGAATTATCTAGAGATCTTATTAAGAAGCAAATTTCGATTTAGTAGGTCTGAGATAAAGTAAAAGATGTTGCTTTTCTAACAGCTTCCCAGGTGGTGGCTTTCACTGCTGGGCTGGCCCCAACATTGAGCAAGAAGGCTTAAAAACTATGGAAAGAATACAAGAAAAGAGCTACCAATTTTAACCAAGCACAAAACCATCAATCACAATTCTCATTTCCATCCGTATCTGGAAAATGAGCAGAGATCATAAATATTACTCCTGCTATAAAATAAACTTATTGAGAACAGGGATTGAGGAGGGTTGTGCTCATGGTCATGTGGCTAGCACCAATTTCTAAACCTGGCACTAAGTACGTGATCAAAATATACTGTGAAGAAATGAATGTTGAAAAAGAATTATCTATCTGAAGTCCAGTGATAGAAGCAAACCATACACCAAAATGCCAAGAGATGGTACATTCACCAAAGTGAACAAAATATTTAACATACACTAGAGATATATCACTATTTAATGACTAAAGTTTTTATTTCCTTTTTTATGTGTCAAAGTAATCATGAATTCCAGCAGACTTAAATGAGTATTTTCAAGAGGTGTGAATCTTTAGGGGGAAAAGTAAGCTGGCCATGAAAGACATATAATACAACAGTGGCATGTTGATTAAAATGTATAGTGTGTGGATAGCATTGGTTGCCTTTTCAACTTCTGTCCCTTTTAAAAAGAAAAGCTTCCATCCTCAAAGAATAAGAAATTTTTCATACTTTTCAGAAGAAATCATGCCTGCAAAGACATTTATAAAAGTTTCATTCTTTATCAGGTTTGATTTTAATATGTAAATGTCATTTCAGAAAGAGGCCCTTGCTTCAAATTTAAAAAAAAAGAAAAAAAGATGCCCCTTTGCCTCTGATCTGAGTATTTCCATAGTGCTCAAGCTTACAAATTACTGGAAATTGCTTCTGAGTCAGAGAAAACTGAGGCTAAGATCACAGAGACGAAAGGATAAATGAGCCCAGAAGAACTGCTAAGGCAAGTTCAAATTTAGCTGTGTGACTTGGTAGAGATTTTAAGAAGTTCCATATGAAAAGTCAATCGGAGAAAGAATGATTTTCTGGGGGAAAGGGTCACTATTTCTTTATTACTATAAATATGTTCCTTAGGGCCTAAAAAAGTTTAACATTTTCATGTATTAATCTTGAAAGCTGTTTCATGTGGCAAATTTTCTACTTGGTTAGATGAATAGGTGATGCCATTAAAGTGCCAATTCATATTCAGAAACAGGCGTCCATTTGTTCTCTCTCTCTCTCTCTCTCTCTCTCTCTCTCTCTCTCTCTCTCTCTCTCCCTCTCTCCCCCTCCCTCTCCTTCTCCCTCTCTGTCTGCTTGTCTGTTCTGTCTCTGATAGTTATCTGGGCCATGGGTGATCAGATATTTGGTCACACATTTTTCTAAGTGCATCTATGGGTGAGATTAATATTGGAATCTTTAGATTAAGCAAATCTCTCTCCTTAACATGAGTGGGCCTCATCTAACCATCTGAAGGGCTCACTAGAACAAAAAGTCAACCCTTGTAAGAAGCTCAACTTGCCCAACTGCCACAACTGCTTTAGGACCTGCTTTAGGACAACTGATTTAGGACTTCAATCTTCATCTCCCCTCAGACTAACTTTATGCCATTGGTTCTTCTGGTTCTCAAGTTTGGACTCATAGACTGAAACCACACTCCTGGATGCTCAGTCAGACAACTGCTAATTTGGGACTTCTTAGCCTCTATAATAATGTGAGCCAATTCCTTATAATAATAAATCATATCAGTGCTTTTTCTCCAGAGAACTATGACTAATACAGTATCCTTGGACTTTTTTTAATTTAAGAAATTCTATCATAACACGCCACAGAGAGTACATCATTAACTATAGTTCTGAGAGCTACAGTGTCTGCTAGATTCCCTAATTAATCCCATAAGGCTCAGTTCTCTAGATCACTTTTCCCTGCTCTGCTAGCAGGCCTTGCATTAGCTCCAGTGAGGAGCTGGGTTTGCAATCAAAGAATTTAGCTCATTCTACATCTTTCTCTTAGTATCTGTTGGAGCAACTCTGTGAGACTATCACTCATTTTACTGTTAAAAGAATCCTGTCAGACTGCTTCTGTATTTCAGTTAATGATATTCAGATACAGCCTATGTCAGGAATCCATCACTAAATGAATTAGTTGTCAGATAGAAAGCAGCTAAAAAAGAATATGAGAGAGAGAGCATGAAGAGAGAAAGGGGAAGGAAGAAGAGAGAAAGAAAGGAAGAAAAAGTAGAGGAGGAAAAGAAGAAACAGGTAGGAGAAGGGAGGGAGGGAGATGAGGTAGGATTAACTTATTATAGTATAGTATCTCTAATACCATCCAGTTGATTTCTGGATGAACTATAAATTTGTTCCCTTTTTAGAAACATCTCACTTTTTACTAGATGTGTTAAAAAGTCTTTCTAAAGAAAAATATATACTACTGTCGCATAAAAAAGAATTAAGTACCTAGTGAATAAAGTAAAAGCAATTTTTAAAATAGATAGAATTTGAAGATAGATAGCATGAATTTTAATCCTCAATTTACTGGGTTTTGTCTGTGTAAATGATTTGGGGCAAGTCTTTTGATCTCCAAGTCATTTGATCTCTTCAGTTTTCTTCACTACAAAAGACTGTTGGATGAACTAAGGTGATACATGTGAAAGGTATTTTTATGCCTCCAATGAACTGATAGTTGTTAGTATAGTAGTTGATGTTCCTTTTCTTAATAGCCCTATTAACAACCTGTAACAGTAAAGAACAAACAATGGAAAATAATGTAATAATTACTTGTTTTACATTGAGTTATGCTCACTACATTATGCAGGGTCTAGAATTTCCTGAAATGCAGAACAAGATCAAATAGAAGAAGCATCATTAATGAAAAGATAGCATTAAAAAGGTTTAATTGGGGTGGAGACAGTATTTCTTTGATCCAAAAAGGCAAATAAAAAGACAATAGATACTGAAAGTGGCCACTGAAAAATAATTTATAGTTTACATTCAAGAGTTTGCTATATCAGGCCCATAAAAGGTGCTAAAATATAGTGTTTAAGATTTTAATTTCCAGATACAACTGACATTTAACTTAGCAGCTGTACATACTATACATTTCAAGTTCAAGTCAGTTGGTTTGCAAATGGTAGATAGATTTAAAATCTTAGGCAAAAATTTAGCATGTTTGGTAAAAAAAATGATAGAGAAGGGAAAATTTCTAGGTCTTGAGGTCCATTTAATATGCATATCACTTAGCAACATACATATAAGTAAATAATGTTATGAATACATTTCTTTTAAAATGCAATGTATTATAACTTAAAATATTTAAAAATCTTCTTTTAGCTACAAGAATCAATATCACAATTATACTTCATTAAGTACAATATAAAAACAACTCAATAAGTTCATTATCGTGAGTCTTTCATTAATGATGTGGTAATCTAAAGGTGTCCATCTCTTCAGCACATCTCAGCACTTCGTATTATCAATAAACAAATATTTCCTAAGCCCACAAGACAGTTACATTACTGTTGCTGGAGACATATACAGATGGCCATATCTGAATAAATAGCACATTATATTAAAAAGTATACTACAATTGAACAGTTAGCAATAAATCAGTACAAAATGAGGTACAAACTGTTCAATCATATAAAACAAGAGAGGATATGAGGAATTAAATCTATGCATATTAAGTTTACTAGGTAAATCTTCAAAGAAAAGATTAAATCTTACATGGTTAAACCAAAAAGCAAAAGCTACTAATCTCAGGTTGTCTTAGGGCTGCCATAATAAAGTAGAACAAATTAGGTAACGTAAGAAACAAAGATGTATTTATGTGGTGAGTAACAAGGAGGCATGGTAGACTTTGAAGTACCACAAATGGCATTTTATCAGCAGCATTAATCTAGTGAATGGGTATTGGTTAGGTAAGAGTAGAAAGCAGTGGTGACACGATGCCTCAACAAAAGATGACATGAACACTGACATCTGACAACAAAAGTCAGAATGAAAGAGACTGAATGAACCCAAGAGAAATTGTTCTGTCAAGAAGGAATCATGAGTTGAGTGTAGTAATACATGTTTGTAATCACAGCACACTGGGAGTAGGATGCAAGAGGATTGGAAATTTGAGTCCAAGCTGAGCAATTTAGCAACTTATTAAGATTGAAAAAATGTCTGAGTTGGGGATGTAGCTCAGAGTGAAGGTTCTGGGTTCAGCCTCCACTGTCACACACTCACACACATGCACACACACGTGCATGCACACACATTTAGGTACTGTACTTCAGCGTGAGGGTCAGGGTATAGCAAACAATGTCCCATACTTCTTAATTGAAAAGGTCTCATAAACTTAATATTAGTTATTAATTAGTTATCAACTTCTATAGTTATATGTGATCTGAAATTATATAAATGATTCATTTATACAAAACACACCTTTCCTCTCATTAGTGTAAAACTAAAGATTTGAATAAGAAAAATACTTGAGATTTAACAAATTTTATGTTTCAGGAAAATGAGTCTCTTTATTATAAGGTACTTTTGGGCTGACATGCCTATTATCTCCAAAAAAGTTATCCACTAAAGACTGAAATGTATAGAATGAATGACTCCTGAAGATACTATCTAAAACAGAATGCCAAGATTAGACTAACACAATAATGCACAAGGGGATATGAAGAGAGAAGATAGAATCAAAACAGCAAAATCTTCCACAACTTTCAGTTTAAAGACATATAGCAATGAATGATTCTGAAAACATAATGTCCAACCTATTTTTGACAACTTTTATAGATTATATCTACCGACATGCAGCCAAATGAAGGGTAAAGTATTTTAAAATTTAGTAAAATTTTATAGGAAAGGAAAGACACAAAATGGAGATAAATACATAATTTCAAAAAGAGAAATTTTGTATGTATGTGTAACTTAAATTGGTTAATACATTTCCATATATCTTAGTTGTTTATGTCTCAATGGTGGACATTCCATGCCATCATAAAATCCTAATACTAAATTGTGTGCATAAAAATTGGAGGAATTACAGATCTTATTTAAGGACAAGATGGGGTGGGAAATAAAAACCGTTCTTTAACTGCACTTCTTATGCTGCCATTCTCTCATCTGCCTATCAGAGCAAACACCTATACGGAATTATCTCTTTTTGTTCAGCTCTACTTTTTCCTTAACCAATTTTCCATGCACTCCATGCAGCTTTTATCACTAACTCTGTATCAAAATAACTATTTCTAACGTCTTCAGTGCCACCTGTGAGGTTCAATGTAAAGGAAATTTTTCAGTCTTTATCTTTCTTGATCTAAAAGAAGCTATTATGGTTTGATTGTGCTCACCACAAGTTCATGTGTTGGAAATTTAATCCCCAAGTGATATGTTAATGGTATTTAAAGGTAGGGCCTTTCCAAGGTAGCTGGGATTAAATGACATTGTGAAGGTGGTGCTATACATTAGTGGCTTTTAAGAAGAGGATAGAAACCCAAGCTGGCATG
>PVJX010034883.1:0-18637 GCA_004027295.1 Dolichotis patagonum | reverse complement strand
TCTGCCAAAGTCTGGTGCCATTACATGTTTTTCTTGGACTCCACCAACTATGGACTGAATCCTCTGAACACTGAGAGTCAAAATAAATCTCTCCTCCAATAGTCTGTGGGTGTCAGGGACTGTTGTTCCAGTGACAGAAAAGCTGATTAGTACACAAATAAATAAAAGCATCTTATTATTACTATAATGCTTACTGCAACACTTAAAACAAGAAGAATATAAAGATGACATGCTGCATGATTCCAAATGTATAACTGCAATAAAAATACTTAGAAATAGAGGGCAAATTAGTGGTTTCCAGGAATATAGACTGAAAGGCATGTTGGTGGGAGAGAAGCAAATATGGTTATGAATAAACAAAAAGAATATTTGTGAGTTTGAAACTTCAGGATCTTGAGTATCGTAACACAAACGAAGCTGAAGTGTCGCTTCAATTGTATAGAACTTATCTCTGGTTATGTTCTGAATGTTGGAGTCTTTGCAAAACATGTACATTGATATCCTAACATCCGGTGATGATAATGTTAGAAGGTGAAGCATCTGAGTGGCAATTAGCAACCATCTCTAAGAGACCACAGAGAACTTCACTGCTTCTGTCACCTAAGGAAATGTCTTCATATGTCCAAGAAAATAAGCCCTCACTAAACATAAAATCCAGCACTTCTTGCTCAAGGACTTAATTGGTCACACAACTGTGAGATAAAACTACATGCTGTTTAAACATCCATTTTACAATGTTTTTGTAATCATGGCCTAAAAGGGCTAAAAACCCACTTACCTTGTCTAACAAATACATGAATACAGCTGAAGTCTGAGAGACTTGAATAAACATAATGTTCCAGAGTCAAAATCATACATAATACGTTATGTTACAGTTTTGAAAAACATTATTAGGGGAAATGGGCAACTGTATATAAGGAATAGCTCTGTATAGTTTCTAACACTGACATGTGAATCTACAATTTTCTCAACTAAAAATTTCAATTATAAATGAGAAGCAGGATTTTAAAGTGCAACTGAACTCTAGATTTCAAGTTCAGTAGGCTATAAAGTTTTAACTGAGCCTAAATTTTAAGCCAGAGATGTGCAGACAATAATTACATAAAGTTACTATTACATATTGTCATTCATCGATTCATTGCCAATATTGGGGATAGAATGTGTTCCATGTATTGCACAAACCAACTGGGAATGTATGGTAGTATATTAACGGTAACACAGCATTATTGTTAATGTGAAAACCACTAAATATATCAGATTGCAGATCTTAAGAAATATATGGTTCAGTAACAGAGACAAACTTATAGAGCCATTGTGGTTTGAAAAGACTGAAAAAGGAGTAAATCACAGGCTTCTAACTCAGGTATCAAAGAGGAGAAGCTAGGAAGTGCTAAGGCTCAGATATTTGCACATTAAACTTCAGTCCTTAAAGTTGCTTAGGAATCCTGCAGAAGAGGAAGGGCTTTTCAAGCTGAGGGAGCAGAAGTCCAAAGGTCCACAGACCTACGAGAAATCATGAATTTGTGGAAATTTGAAAACAATTTTCTCAAGTATAACAAAGTGTAGGAGAGGGTGAAATTAGTTATACTACAAGAAAACACGTGGCATAAGGATGTCCATGAAGAATTAAAGATGGTCATTAAAGACTCAGATAAAATAGAAAGTACTCTCTAGAGTGCATAGCAAATATAATGCATTTTAACTTACAGAAATAGTCTTAGATAAAGTACAAGCAATAACAACCAAGGTAGGTAATGATATTCAATAAATCACTTTAAACATTGAAATAAAACTTAGTTTTAACTGAGCCAGTTACTTTTCAAGCTAAATTTAATAATCCATGTGAAAGAGGCATTCAACAATCTGTGAAACGAGAAATTTAAGGTAAGGTTCCCTAGGGCAGTGGTCTGATGATGACTAATTGTTTTCTTAAATCTGAACTTACTAAGCAGTTCTTCAGTAAATATAGCACAATATTTGTTACGATCAACAAGTCTTTCATGGATTCTGATAAACATGAAGCACAAAGAATTTTTCATGAGTATGTACTGTCTTTAAAATTCCAGGAGCTCACGAAGAGTGAGGACAAACATTTACCTCAACAAACCTAAAATAATAAAAAGAATGCTAAAAGTGAGGGGTATGAATCAAGGTTATTTTTCGTGACATCAATTCTGAGTGAGGATGTCTGAGACTTCATCACAGAGAAGATGAAATTTCAGGGCTTTGCTCTGTCCTTGCTCCCTCCCTCTATCCCTCCTTCCCTCCGTTTCTCCCACCCCCTCTTTATTGTCTCCTTTACTCCCTGCCTCTGTATTGAGATATGAAAATTTACAAAAACACTCACATTCAACGTGAGCAACTTGACGAAGTTAAGCTTACATATACGACCATAAAATCATCACCACAATTAAGGTAATAAATCTACGTTTTTCCTTTAGCCAATTTACTTTGGTTTTAACGTGTCTTCAGATGAGGGTCATATGTATACCTCCGGCAGGTATACATAACTTTAAACCTACTCTTGTAAGAAACTTTTAGGAACACAACACAGCATTATTCATGTGTAAATATCATGTCATATATCAATCACATTTTTAAAGATGAACATTATTTTACCGGGCAGGAGCAACAAGGGCAGCATTTTTAAGCACAAACAAATAAATATAAATGAAGTTAAGAACTAGAAGCATCATTTTTGAAAAAAAATAGAAGCATAATTTGGGGAATAATTAATGGTACTGAATTTCTAAAATACATGGATGGCAAAATGTGCCCAGATAGTAAAGGAACTGCCATAGTAAGCCTGGGAATATGGCTTTAATATTACAAGAGAGGACAGCCAATTATAATTTTGCCAGATGAGTAATTTTAGAAAATATTCTGGTGAGGATAAAGATGAAAGTCTAGAGGCTTACAGGGCAGAAATAAAGGTGAAGGAACGAAGGCTCTATCAACGTAGGAAGCAGAGTCACAGCGACTGAAGAAATAGAGCAACAGAGTTTCTACCAAGCACAGGTAAATGAACAAGGCCATCATTTTGTCACTAGTTTATGCAAATATTTGTTTACTCTGTTTGAAAATGTCATTATACACATTTCCCTTATCATAGTTTTTGATTCATCATCTTACTTTCCCCTAAATGTAAATCTCTCAAAGCTGAAGTCACATTTGTATATTTATCGTTCCATGAATTGTCATCTCCTCATTCTTGTAAGAAGCTTACCAAATCAGTAAAATCTTTATTAATAATCCCTGAGATGTAACAGGAATTCAGAACAAGTGTACATGCAACTGGATTATAATTCCACTTTTTTTTTTTTTTTTTGGTACCAGGGATCAATCAAACTCACAACCTCATGCTTGTCAGGCAGGTGCTTATGCCACTGAGCTAAATCCCTGGTCCTGTAATGCCACTTTTTATACATCTGAATTGATATAAAAATTTTATCCAGCAATCAAAAGAAAATTACCAATATACAGTATACTATTTGTGAGTCATATACTCCTCTTCTCCTTCAGTTAAAAATAATATGTAGAAGTCATTTAGCTATAAACAGTTTGATTTATTATATACCTGAGTACTTGAACACACATAAACACTAAAAAAAATCTGTAATTTTATATATTTGTCTAACATCTACCTATAGGTGGGTAAAAAACAGATGCAATAATAAAGTGTTTCTATTCTATTACTTATTAGCCTGAAACAAAATCCAATACCTTCCCCTTTGGGATGAAACAGTATTAAAATTAAGCAATATTTATGGTGGGATAGAGTTAGAACTTCTGATATCAATTTTGCTATCATTATAAGATAATTCCTCTACTATTCCTGTGGCCTAAAAAATTTTATTTTAGATTCTAAATATGAAATAACTTTTAAAACTCACCATCAAACCTGAAATTTGTTTTAAATGTTTAGGTCCAACTTGGCCAGTTAAAGTCACATGCTAACTCCCAAAGACAGTATTGAAGAAATGAGTAAGATAGGAGTATAAGTAGGTTGATAAAATAATAAGCCATGAATTATTTTCATAAAGTCTGTTAAAATTGATGAATATATACCAGTGACTGTAGCAAGTCAGCAGAAATTCATGGTAACATTTTGGGCCACTGATTCTTCTATTTATTTGAACTATTTTATTAGCATTTCAAAGAGAATATTTATATTTAACATTTTCTGTTTTTCTTGCAAAATTTTCATTGTAAACATGAAAGCAAATAGTCCATTTCAGCACATAAAATCAATTACATTTGGGTGTTCTCGTCACAAAACTTTATACCTTGAGTTTCATTAACCTGAACTTTAGAAAGAACAACAGGAATCTATTTTGTGTGTATGTTCAATGACTAGCATATGACTCTTTCTCAATAATTTTTTTAAAGTGCACTGAAGTTCTATCTCATTAATATAACAAATCCAAACCCAAAATCTCAAATAGAAGGTAGAATGCTTTCTCCATTTAGGTCTAGGCCATCTATTGTGGAGATACAGGGGAGAAAATAAAATGCTAAATCAACACGAATATTCCATGTAACTTACATTAAATAATCATGATATCCCTTGCATATCATGAACTATAAATATATATATAAATATATATATTTAAATATATATACACACACAAATACATACATATATATTTCAAATATATAATGTATTTAAAATATATATATGTGAATATATACATATATAAATGTGTGTGTGTGTGTGACAAGATTGGCTAAAAATTTTTTCTTGAATAATAGGAAAAATGTTTTCTAAATGAAAATGTAAGACTAAGCTAAGTTGAGCAACTTGGTCAAGATCCTAGACTTTGCATGTGGTAGAAAATGATGTAAAGTCTAATTATATTACTCTTTGATCCACATTAGGCCTCTTTTTTTTTCTTATAAGCAGTATCTGTTAATGGGCAGAGATCAGCGTCAGCAATTTGACCGAAGCTACAGTTACCTGTCTTAAAACAGTGTGCACATTCTGAGAATGACAGGCTTGCTCCAGCTCCACAGCCCACGCTGACACTTGAAGGGGGGAAACAGAGTGAAAAAGAAGTCACATACTTAAATGTTTTATGAAATTCTGCCCTTTTGCTTGAGAAAACAAAACAAAAACAACCAGCTTCAGCAGAATGAGGTTGTGTTTGCTGGGCATGAAAAAAATAACAGGAAAATAAATTTTCCATTTCCAATTTTTTTGCAGTAGGTATTTTTAAAAATATATTTTGTGAATCACATGTAATACTGAATGCCAGGCATTTCTGTACTGTTGCAGTAACGACCTTCAAAAAGCAAGAAAAAGGAGATCTACGTGGATTGACCCAGTTTTTCAACAATGTTTGGAGAAGAAACAAACGGAAGGGAATGACACGTTTCAAACTTAACCGAAAGAGCTATAAAGATCTTCAAAAGAGAAAAACTAGACAAAGCAAAATGCGCACAAAAGAAAACAGCAAATAAAGCCCTAATTTTCTAACAAAGTTTTGCAAGTTACAGTCTTAAATAATTAGCATTGAAAATGATGAGAAAAGAAAATAAAGACATTATTTTTAAACTCACTTTGGCAAATTATGAGTTCAAGTTTTGCATTAAATGAATAGTCAGCTGAAAACCTATAAAATTAATACAGAAGTTCATTTCCCTTGTAATACAAATGACACATTTATCAAACTTTGCTGGAAAAGGCTGATCTTCATGAACATACTTTTGAAATACAGCATCTCAAACAATAAAGATGTTTACTTGTTTAACATGTTTCTCAGTTTCTCTTTAGAGACTTTTTCATTTAAAAAGTAGGTGTCTCATTTTATACTGAACCCTGCTTCCTATGGAAGGAGCACTTGTGTCCCAAACTATGTTATGATTTCGTATGTTGAAACCTTAAGCTCCATTTTGATGGTATTACAAGGTGGGACCTTTGGGAGATAAATAGGTCAAGAGGGTGGAACTTTCATGACTAGGATTGCTATCATACAGGAAAGCCTGCTTTCTTTCTCTGCTCTCTGTTATGAAAGATGTAACAAGGTAACCATCTGCAGTACAGTAAGAGGATCTTCACAGAATCTCAGCAAGCGGCCCCCTCCTGATCACAGATTTCCATCACCCAAAGCTGTAGGAAAGAAATGCATGCTATTTAAATCACACAGCTTATGATATTTACTATAGCCTCTCAACTTAAGACAGTATACAGGATTTTTAAAATTGATTCTCTAATAGAATAAAAGTAGCACGTGCATGCTTAATTATTCCAGATATTATATCTTTGGAACAAAGTAGACGTTTACTTGAACATGTGAAAGTCATAAATTTCCATGTAGATTTGCCAAAAACATTCTACTCTGCAGCAAAGTTGGGTTTATCAATAAGCCTCTAATGTCATTTAAGAATTAGCAAGCATGGGAATAGCCAAAAGCTTCAAACGCAAACTGATTATACTTTAAAGGAAGCTGCACACAAATCAAATTTTGCTTTATCACCTTCTCACCAGGATGTTTGCTATCAAGTAATTTCCCTGCAGACTTTCAATCTACCTTGTAGGTATGAAGTTTAAGTAGTTTCCCTGAATCAATTCTGTCACAACAAATGTGCTAATTTGATTTTTTAATATAAAAATGGATACGGACAAAAGAGAGAGGAAGAAAAAAAGATGTGTTAGTCTGACCCTCCAGGTTGTTCCAGTTTCTTCAGAAGCAAAATATTTTCACCTGCTCCACCTACCCAACACCTTGATGAATTTCAGCTGTTGGTCCCTCTGGAATGGTTCATTATCTCAGAATCCAGGTCATTGGATTCTGAGATAAAGACATATGTGATCACTACCGAGAAGTAAATTTGTAATAAAAAATAATGCAACTCCATTTGGGATATACTAAAGATGCAGTGAAAATCAGAGACACAATTCCGCTATGGCACAGAATATAATATATGCAGGGTTTTATGAAAATGCTGGATTAACGTAAAAGTTGCCAGAAGAATGAGTCTGAAGATATTAGGCTCAGTGTAATAATCTACGCACAAAGAACAAAACTGTTTGTTTCCAATTACATGAGGTAAATCCAGCAATCGAATTTAGAAAGAGTCCTAGGATACATTACAGTGACTAGTAGCAGAAGAAAATAAAAATAATAGTTATTCAGATTTAATTTAAGGAAGTGAAAAATGTATGGAGATGAATATTTGGATCACGCATCAATGTAAATGTACCTAATGGCACAATAGACACTTAAAAGGTTTAAAAGTATAAATCTTCTCTCTACATATTTCCACAACAAAAAAGTTATAAATGAACCCATGAGCTTTAATAAATATTTCACATTAATGAAATGAAGCAAATATCAGAATACTAAAATAAATACAAAAGCAATAAATTTTACGCAACTGAAATTTGTAATAATATTTGACAATTTGAGATTTGTTAATAACAGAAGCATGTTTCCATGTTTGGCAGTTTCAATGCAACATTTTCATAATCATTTTCCCTTGAGATGGTAACTTTCACATAGGTAGAATATCTCGTTTCTTGCTTTAGTCCTCTATAAAAAGTTTTTCTGTTAGTCGCTTGATGTTAACCAAACTCGCCACTGTCATTACTCTGATGTTAAAGACAGAGCCAATTTAACTCACGACTTTGTGAAGTTTCAATATAGATTTCTTCAAATTGTAAATACAAATCATAGATTTGTTCATAAGAGCTAACGTATTGTTTAATACAACATACATTTCAGAGGTACCTAGGGTTACATACCTGAATTTACACTAAAACAAATTACCATGAAAAAAGCCAACATGAGTTCTGAGGTTTCTCAAAATTTCACATCTCTCAAAATCTGCTATAGATTCTACCCCCATGTTCTTCTTGATTTCAAAAATATGACTAGTAATTGTGCAATAAAAACTTTTCTACATTACTCAGCTAACATTTGTTGTTAATCAAACTGCTATTTTTAGCACTCCATCTTAGAGTAATCTGTCAATTTATTCAAGATTTTGAAACACGAGAGGGCAAAAACAAATATAAAAAGGAAGTTAACTAATACTTACAAAACATGGTAGTATCAGCCATTATCTAATTTTCCTACTTCTTTTTTTTTTTGTACCTGGGATCAAACTCGGGACCTCGTACTTGCCAGGAAGGCACTATGCTACTGAGCTAAATCTCCAGCCAGTTTTGCTACATTTTTATTTCATGGGGCATACAGCTGAATTCTACTCTAAGAGGACAAGCTATTACATAATATTTTAGACCCAAACAAGGTGGTAATTCTCTTTTCAGCTTCTCCACATTGTATGTTAACATTAGTTGCTTTTACTTTCCGCCCTCATTTCACTATTTTCTTTGTTTATGGGTTCCCAACACCCTTTTTCTGTCTGCTATCATTGTCAAATACAATAGTTTTTAGAAATTACTGTGTCTCATACTTATTTATATATCCACTTACACAAATTATGTGTAATTAAAATATTTTTTCTGTGACTATTAATTTATTGAGTTGTATGTTTAATGCTTTCCAGGATTTTCCCCTGAAGTGCTTCTACCTATTATCTATCTATTGATCTACATACCTATCATCTGTCTACCTATCATCTGTCTTCCTACCTCTCTCCCTACTTACATATCTGCTCTATTACATACACTGGCTTATACATATCAAATATAGATATATGTTATATACCCCGTTGTATAGGGTATAGAACATTTTGTGTAGTAATTGTTCATTGGTGTCATTGCTGTGAGTTGCAAATAGGTGGATCCATTTAAATGTAATTCAAATGCTAGATTTGAGAAAATTAGTTTCTGAAATTGACAGACGCTGAAAAGTTTATAAGATTAGCTTCAATTCATAGACTATCGACTGGAAAATAATTTTCCTGCTTTATCATTATTCTTTTATTTATAATACCAAAAAGTGCTTTATTGGACTTATCACTTTAACTTTCACCTAGGAAAACAAGTAAGTAAAGTTTTATAAATTACTTCCTGATTTTGTTTCATTTGTTTCATATGTGGCATTTAAAGGAATGGAAACTGACTTTTATAAATTATTCCAAATTGTATGCATTTAACATTAACACATTTCCCCATATCAGACAGCAACATCACCATTCACTTTGCCATTGTGCTTTTTAAAATAAAAAAAAAATTAGCATGCAAACACCCTACCCTTATTCCTAGTGTACATGCATACTGTCTATCTTACACAAAATCACAAACAGATGCCCTCCCTCTACATTGCTAGACTATTCAATTTTCTGACAGTAATTGCAGAATAATGTGTTTTAGGAGCAGCAAAAAAAATAAAAAATAAAAAGATTTAAAAATTACAGCATGTTGTAAAAATGGTGGTCAACTGATTCTAACTATATGAAGAAGTTTTCCTAGGTGAAATATCATTGTAAGTGTATTTGAAAGATCGGAAAGTTTTCTATGCATCTAGAAAAGAAGATGGAAATATGGAAAGTAAATTTTTCTCTGGTTTCTAGTTTATTTAAATCTTTTTAACTCTAAAGAATTCATTTTACCACACGTTGCTTTCCTGCATTCAGCAGTAACAGCATCATGTTATTTACCAGCCCCCCCTTTTTTTTTACATTTCAATTTAAGAATTTCTCAAAAATGCTTTCTTCAAGAAAGCTTCATGGAGAAGTGCTTCAGTGGATGGGACATTTGGAGAACTGTCACCAGATAATAAAGCTTACCTACACCAAAGATGCACCCTATATTCTTGCATATAAGGAAGAGAATAAAACCTCTTGTGGTTTGTAATTATTACACTACATTGGTACCATAGTTAAGAAAGGAGGAAAAAGCAATTCTGGGCTAAGGATTGGCCTTATGTTAGCACATTTGCCTATCAAGTTTGAGGACCTAGGTTCCATCTCCAGCACCAGGAAAAAATAATTAATTAATTAAAAGTAGAGACAACATTTACAATTACCATACTTCACTATTAACTGTCTTTCTATAATTTTCCAGGTTGAGTAAACATTTTATTCATATAAAACTAACATTTGCCCTCCTGGAATGTGACTTGGTACTATAAAACATACATCAACATCACTCATGACTCAGTCACATGAATTTACTTTTTGAGAGAAAGTAATGAATTCAACGAGCCTCAGGTTGAAACCTGAACAGGGAGACAGCACAAAATGAATGAAAATCTCTGATGAGAGGCAATGAGTTGCTGAGTATTCTCCATAATGAAGATAATTTTAGCATATGTGCTGCTAAAGCAAGCACATAGTGAATATAATTAAAATTATATTTTTATCATATTTACCTGAGATTGAGCTGAGGACTTTGAAATCAGCTCCATCAAAGTTCTTGCTTAATTTGATTTTGATACCAAGTTTAATTATGTCAGAAGTTAAACTTTTAGTGCTCCGGCCTCAGCCTCACAGAGTGCTGAGATGGCAAGCACGCACCGCAATGTCTAGTTCACATCTGTATTCCTGGCATGTGTCATTTTTTAAAGTATATATCACTGTAGGAAGTCGGTTTTAGTACAGAAAAATATTGTATCCTTCAGAAATGACTAAAGATCTATTTAGCAGATCAATGCCAGAACATCAGTTGGCTATTGAAAAACAAGAGTGCTTTTGTATTTTATTCTGCACTATGGGGTTAAACTATAAAATCACTGGGGAGTACATGAAAATGCAGCTGATTTAGAAACCCATAAGGGTACCTCGCAAATCAAAATACCAGCAACCTTGAGGAGAAAGTTGTTTCTACCACTTATCACCCAGATAACGGTACAAAAGAAAAGTGGAATAAAAACAAATCACTGGTCAAAATAAGAAGGCAATGCCACATACAAGAAATTATCACAAGATGCTAGTCAGTCATTATTTTGGAAGGGAATTGTTGTTTAATCTTTATTTGGTGATATATATCTTTGCTGGTTTATGTGTCTTTATGATGTAATTTATGTCCTCCTCATCCTTTATCTCCATCTTGAGTCATAATACACTACACAATGATTGCCAAATAAAAAGGCAATAAACCAACATCAATTATATAAAGACGAAAGGTTTGCAATATTCCAAATATAGTGAGCTCTAAATAGTAACTAAAGCAATCAGTTCCTTTTTCCTTTCTAATATATTTATTTTTAGAAGAAATTCACCCCTGTGTTTATCTGAGGTTAAATTTATTACTCAATATTTAATACAATTATTTCCAATTCTACAGCTTTATTTAACAGGTTCTACTCATTGAGACAGCTAAAAGAAAATCAGCAATGGTGAGATCACTTACAGTGAAAATAAGTAGACACAAAAAGACAGATAAGAACAAGCCTTACATTTTTATCTGGGTGTTTCTTATAGATCTACTGCAGGTTGATAGCAATTGTCCTTGCATTTGGCAGATAACAAAGTGTCTCTCCAACAGACATCGTAGCTTACACATGCTTCAGTAGCATGGGCTGAAACAGAAGTGTTTGCTGAATATTCTACCTTGATCAGTTTATTTCATTAAGTGGCAAGTACCACCCATCCCAACAAACAGCACAAAGATCAATTTAAAACCTATTTAAAATATTAGTGTAAAATCACATTTCTTATCAATGGTGCTTTATGTTTGTCAGCAAAGCAGTGCTCTGAAACAAATGCACTGCCTTAAAATTCCCAGGTTTCTCCTTTTATCCCCTGAAAATTTACTTCTCATCTAAAATTCATGATTCTTGGTTCAAACTATCTGTGCTACTCTAAAATATTTGGTAGCAGAACCACCCATGAATTTTGCAAATAAAATAAAATCCTATAAAGAAAACTATATGTATGTAAGTAAATTGAAAGCTGAATTGTAAAAAATTAAAATATTTCTTAAAATATGTCAATTAGAAGCTATTAAACTGTATCTTTGTCATCAAGATGACTTGCAGTGAATCACTACTTATCTGGATATTTCTACAGTTACCATAATAACTTCACCTTTCAATTAACAAACCCTCACAGGACGTAATTGTATGTATATAAGTTACCAAGACAGGTTGTACAGTACTTTTTCATACTGATTCTAAGGTCAGTAGGTGCTGACCTCAGAGAAAGGTTATTATATATAAACTTACACATGGAAGAAAAACAAAATGATCCATTTTTTGGACACTGTCTGAACTAAGTACTTTGAAAATTTGGACAGGAAATACATATTCCACTTTAACTTGCTTAAAATGGAAATAGACAAGAGTAAGTGGACAACGCACATTTCTATTTTCATATTGCTCTAATTTAGTCAAGATCCACTGCAATCATTTTCGTAACCATGATTATGGTAAGGAGTGCTCTGAATATGTGTAGATGGTTTTATAGACATTTATTCTATTCTGTATTTTTAAGACAGACATTGCAAACATGAAAACCAAGTTCTTCAATCTCAAATTTGTTTTACTGATCAAGAAAATGAGACTCACAATTATAACACATTTTTAATATGAAAAATTATTTCCCCTAACACAGTTTACCCAATCTCTCATCTAATGCCCTTATATACAAAACCCTACCTCTCTATTAAAATTGTTACAAGTCAATTTACTATAATCATAATTACTCTAATTAAACATATATAGGCTGACATATTCACTGATATGGTACTTATTAAAAGAAAAGAACAACTATACAAATATAAGCCTGTTGTTTCAGTATTTATGTTAAATGGCCATCATATTTTTGGAACAATTTATGCATTTTTACCTTTTTTCTTCACAGTAATTTCAGATTAATTTTATATAATTAACATAAATAAGGAAATATGATACATTTATACACAGAAGAGCTGATCAGTGTCTAAGAAGTGGCTGGTAGAAAAGTGATATGATGCAAACAGATACATAAAATGTTTGTAATTCTTGTGAATAGTATCAGGTTTGAACCTCTCAAAGTATTAGAAAATGCAGATTCCTAATACATCCACATCATTCCTGTATAAAACAGATACCCACATTTTAAGATTAATGATCTATTCTTTGTCTGCATAAGTCACAAGCAAATGGTAAAAATTGTAGTCATACTATTCAGGAATGTAGATTTCATGTCTTATATAGAAATATTGTAAGAGTTCCCTTTCTGATATATGGTTATCAAGAGCTTATCTTTACTTATTAAATACCATTTTTCAGTAATTCACTTTTAGTTGAACTATTATTCTTCCTTTCATGAGAGTTTTAAAATATGTTATTATATTTTATATTTACTATCTAGTATAATTTGATCATATTTAAATAGTTTAAAGTTGATACATAGTATCAAAATTTAGGAAGATGTTTATTCAGACAAATAATTCATACTCTAGATGTGCATAAGCCTATGTAATTGAATATACATATTTTAAAATTTCCTAGAGGAAGCTAACATTATGATAAAACTTCTTCAGTACACAGGGTATCTATATTACATACTCCATTTATAAATATCTTCAGTACACAGGGTATTTATAATACATAAATTTATATTGTGATTCTCTCAAATTGATAAAATGAGTACTTATAATTTATAACTCTAATTTAATATTTTTCTAGAAATACTAAGAAAGCTTTCCTCAAATAACTGAACAATACTTTGAGTACACCGCCATCACTGTCGTTTACATTTCATATAATTATTATAGTATTATATAACTATACTTATGATATATTTAAATGTTAACTCCACTCCTAAAATCATTCCAAATTTCCTTTGCATTTCTAAGTTAAACACACAGAAGAAGAAAAACTAAGCACATGAATTATGCCACTAGGAAATTAGTTTTATGCACTTACTTCACAAATATATTTAATTTCATCTATAAAAAGGGACCCCATAAGTATGGCAAAATATAAACCACTGGTTTCATGACTACATTATGCTATAGTCAACATTATCCTAGAACATTAATAGCAGTAACAGAAGCAACAGTCAGAACAACAGTAAACTAATAATGTCTGACATTAAGTATTTTAGTCACTAATATGTAATAAAATCAATACATTCATAATTATGGACACAATACATGTAACCATTCAAATCAGGTTTCATTTTAAATATTATAATAATTTAAAAATTAAATACCAATGTCCATATTCAGGCAAAGTTATGCTAATGAAAATTTAACTCAAATACAAAATCTGACTACAAAGAAAGTATTTATTGAATAAAAAGAATGACATATTTTACAATAGCATCAATATGAATTCATGTTTTACAAGAGTTCATTGGAAAAAGATGAATTCTTTCAGCATTTTAAATTCTTAAAACCTGCATAGAGAACTGCAAAATGTCCAAATTATATACAGAATATCCCATGAGGAGATACTGTCCTTGTGTCCCTAATTTGAAATTCATTGACTGATCATAGGTACAATAAAACAAGGACACTCCCTGCTCAGGAAATCTGGAGACAGGTCAGAGAGGCATCTGTTCTCCATATACCTATTTAATGAGGTCATTTGGTACACACAGCATACATTGGAGAGTGCTTAATTTTTAGTAGGACCATTAATCCAGCTAAGAGTTAGTGAATTAAAATGATCTTTGAATTGAAATGGTACATTCCTTTGTCTGATATGCTCAAATTTATTGACATAGACTCTTACAAATAAACTGTTCAGCAAATGTTTAATAATAAATAATTTAGTCATACGATCCCACCCAAATAACTAAACACTTTTGTAACCTTGGAAAGTAAGTAGTGCTCAACTGATTTTAAATTATGAATAGTGAATTGCCTAGTAATAGTCTTCTTCTATGATTTGAGATTCTGATAAAATCTACTGTATATTGATTATATGAATAACCTTCCAAACAGTTACTATTAATAACAAAATGTATTTACATCAGTAGAAATGCTTTGTAAAGAAAATTTACCCACTCAGAAATGAGAATAAAATATGCTTATGCAATGCCACATACCTTATATGTGTTCATGATGTACTGTTGTTTTAGGTAATTATTATGATCCACAAGTTAGCAATTTAAAAAGCAGTAATGCTTGAGCTTTTTAAGGCTGGCACTCATCTTATTAAATGAACAAAAAAGGAGGCTTTTCATGGTAATTTTACATTAAGTGGAACTAAAGGAAAAGCACTGTTCATCTACAAGGTCAATAATTTTCCATTATTTGGAAGTGAGATTCCTGTCTGTAGAGGTGATGGCAATGTAATTTTGCTGCCCACAGGCACTTATCAGATCTGATACCTAGCAGTCTCACACGTAAATGCTGTAACAAACTACAAACTATTTCCTGAGACTGGGTATTATTCACAGCTTTGTGTAACATCATACAGGATTTTATGGCCAGAAGCTTTCATGTGAAATTCTCATAAAAGAAGTAAATTGGCAGAAAATCTACACTTGGGAGAAAGTAGTGAGCCCAGTGGACCTTACGGAATCATATTCCAGGAGGCATTCCTGCAGCAAGGGGCACCAATCATAAACAAAAGTGGAAGGTAGGATGCTTGGGCAGATGAAAAGAAATGTATGTCTAGAAACCATAACCGGGGCTGTACGAAGACATTAGTCCTAGTGAATGGAACAATTTTCAATGAGTTCTGAGACAGAAACTTTGGAGAAAACAAGAATCTACAAAGATTTCTGCAAAGTACATACAATAAAGTCCTTGGGTATAAATGATCGTAAAGACAATTTGTCTCCTCTGCACTCCGCATTGAGAGGGTTCTGCATCTGAATTAGTCACAATTCTGAACCTGTCCTTAAAGGCCAGTGTAATCTTCCCTTCCCTAATCCTCCAAACTCATTTTCACTGTACTAAACCAACACAAATCCAATTTTTTTTTTTATCAACAAGTGCTGAACTCCCACAACCCAAGGCTTTCAAAGGCTTTGTTCTTTTTGAGATTTAGTTCCCCCTAATTTTTGAAAAGAATCCACTGGAATTTGACAGGGTTCCGTCAGTTCCAGGATGTCCAAACCTAAACAATTTCCCTGCTATCGTCTCCCATGATAGCCTTCAATTTTGCTGTCACTGTGACTGTTACCAAAATGTATTAAGTGTTCAAGGGCCTTGAATTCACAACAAGATCAGAAAACATTACTGATGTAAAAAAAAAAAATTTATCATTTTACCCCTAGGAGTCAGAAATATGACTAATACATAGGATGATCTTAATAAATGTAAAGAATCCAAAAAAGCACTAATTTGAATGTTGAAACTAACACTACACACAATGACATAGAATACAAAAAGTACTTTATATCCACTAAGAATATTCTATTCACGAAGGGATTTATTATTGTTTCTGACAAGTAATTTTATTTACTATTTTTAAACGTCCAAATAATACTTTTATTTAAGCATGAAGACTCTAAAGATACTGTTCTGACTTGAGGAGCAATTGTAAGACTGAAGACTAAATCACAAAGATTTTCCTAAAACTGTCATATGTACCATAGAACTGATATTGCCAGTTGCAGGTGAAACAAAATAGTAAAATAAAATAGACTTTAGATTAAGAAAAAAACCAATGAGGATATCTGTTTCTGAAAATTTTCTATTTTCTTTGAGAGATTTTCCCCAGTGGATATTTCATCAGGTTAGATTCCCTACAAACATACTTACAATGTAAGTAGTTCATACTCTTAGAACTCAATAATGCTTTTTATTTATTTTATACATGTATTACATATTATCATCTTTCTTACCGTTTAATGTAAATAACATTTGCTATGCTATGAAAATAAGAAAATTCTGTATCCTAGAAATGATTACATTACATACTTACTGTCAATCACAGATATGTGGTTTTTGTTTTCTCGGCCTCTTTATTAGTACAAAAACTGAAAACAGTCAATACAAATTTGCCCCTCAAAACACCCAGTAGTTATCGTACTATCACGACACAGCTGCCATTACAATGTATCACAGACTCTGCAGTTGAAACAAGGGAAATGTGTCTCAGATTTCTCAGATGTCTTAGATCAAATAACCAGTAAGGTTCTGTTTTACCCAATGCCTGACTACTTATTTTTTTCTTTCTTTCTTTTTTTTTTTTTTTTTTTTTGTATCTGCTGCAATCTTTCTTCCTAGTACTCCAACCTAACTTCAGGTAACTTGTACTGTGAACTCTTTTTATAACACTTTAATCAATGGATCAAAGATGCCTTTTAATATTATTAAGGAAGAATTTGAACTCCATTCTTGAACTGATCATTTAAATTTCCTTTTAAACACCCTGAGTTTTGTTTTGTTTTGTTTTGTTTTGTTTTGTTTTGTTTTCAATACTATGGTGGTTTTAGGCCCTTAAGTCTTTCTGGGAGAAGGGGTTAAGGAACAGGCAGAGGTTGAGTATATAGAAAAGATGGACTTCATAAATTAAAATAAAAAGAAACTATTTCATTCAATCTATTTAAAAGGTTTTATAATGTCAATGCAATAAAGAGAGGAAAAAAATGACAGTCGAGAGGTTGGTTTCTTTACTATTACACAATTCCAGTTCTAGTTATGAAAGGGTATCATTCTTAGATTTTCAGGCTGCTCTTGACATCCTCATTGTAATATATTTATCAGGTTATTTTTAGTTTGAAAATGTTAAATGTCACAAAACTGCACCATGATTTTCCACAAACAGCAGCAATTCCATAGTTCAACTTTACAGCAGGGTTCTGATCCTCTTTGTCTTTAGGAGTATTTAATGGCTTCTAGAGAGCAGACCAAACTTAATTTTTTCCTTTAGGAGAAGTAACAATAGGACTTTTGTGATCAAAACAACAAATATCTCTGTCACTTGTTCTCCAAGGGCAACTATCCATTTAGTTCAATGCATCTCTGCAGGAGTTTATGTGACTTGACAAACAAACAAGACAAATGGGCAACATAATCTTAAAAATATAAAATAAAACTTCACTGTGCAAGAAAACAAAGAAAAAAACAAATAAAATCTACTACTACACTAATATGATTTGGAATTTCATAATGTTTGTCACATTACCTCAAAATTATTTTCGGTACACAGTACTGATCAAAGTATATGCTGCTGGAAAGTTACATGAAACAAGATGACTCCCTGACTCCATGTTTAGATCACAAAATAAATCTTATCAGTATTTCATAGTATTTCAATAAAATACTACACGTACGATACCGTCTCTCCATTTTTTCATTACTCTGCAGAAAGACAATAGTTAATTTTGTGCAAATAAAAAATTCAGGCTGGGTGTGGTGGTGTCTGTCTGCATTCCCAGCACTTGGGAAGAGGAGGCAGAAGGATTGCTGTGAGTTCAAGACCAGCCCGAGCTACACAGTGAGGCCCATTTGAAAAAAAACTAAATAAATAAATAAAAGAATTTCTCTCACCAGAGGAAAAAAAGTATTAATTGACTATAAAGATACTGCTAAAATGAATTACATTAAGAAAACATGTACTATTTTGTCACCTCCTTATCCTAATAGGTTTCTATGCCCATAAAACATGTAATGTGCATTTATAGTTGTTTCAGCATGATAATAATGGTGTTAAGGGCCAGTAATTATGCAGCATGTGTTAGGCCAACACTGTATCTATATGGCTCTTCTCTTCCAATTCTCACATCACGTCTATTAGTTAGAATCCTCCATCATCATGGTGATTTTACAATTTAGAAAATTAAAGATTAGAAAGTGGAAATTACAGCTACTTAGTGATGAGGTAATTAGTCTAAACCC
>PVJX010034882.1:0-18623 GCA_004027295.1 Dolichotis patagonum | reverse complement strand
TAGTGAAAAAGAAGCACTAATCTTATTTTAGCTGTGAAACAGGTACTAAACTGTATTTCAAAAATGAATTTGAATGTGCTGACTCATGGGGAGAGGCTTGGGTCTGGCTGTCCCCCTCTGGTGAGAACAAGGATTCACCAAGAAGGAAGCCCTCACTGAGAACCAGTGCCAGGCACAGTCCACCTTTGGCAGGCAGACCGCCAGACCCTATCCCCTTCCAGCCCAACAGAGTGGTAAACAAGAAGAGCCAGTGCCTCCCCACTAAGCAACTGGCTGATCCAGAGAAACACAGGCTGTGACAATAGCTATTGAGATGAGATGCAATGTGATGCTGTGGTGTTTGGTGTTTCACTGACTGCAGGTTTAGGGCCCATGGTCTGATCATCTGTTCAGAAGATAGCAGTATGCAGTGCGACATTTATGGGGGAATCTCCTTCTAACGGTGGTAGCCATTGTTAATTTCGTGTTTTGAAGTCCTGTAACATTTTCATTGTCTTGTTGGCTTGGGTTTCATTCTCTTTCATTTTGTTTGATTTTGCTATATCTGATGGCATGAGCAGCTGTTTCCAAGACATCAAGATATATTAAGGTAGCCATTTTGGATTTACAAAAAAAATGAATTTGAAAAGGATTCTCTCTAGCAGAGATGAGTGAAGGTGTCACACCATCGAATTGTCTCCTAAAATGAGTAGAAAAATTAACTACAGCAAAGATGGAGATCTTAGTAGTTGTATCATAGATAATGTATATCTGCTCACTTCAATGCTGTGAAGTACCCAACAAGAAAACCCCACATTGGCACAGCAGTGAGTGAAACCCACATGACTTTTTCCCTTCCTTGACACCCATACCTGTTGCTGAAGCAGAGTCAACCGAAGTCTCCAGGGTTCGCCTGTAGGAGTTTCCTTCCATTCAGAGGACAGGCTTCAAGTCCATGTTTAGGAATGTATTGGCAGCAGTTTACTTTATAGAAGAGTGTTTTGATTCTTTAAACTTTAGAACAAAATGTTTTCTTTGTCAGAGTAGACTCAGATTTCTCTCAGTGAAAATATGAGCCATGTAGAGCAGACCCCAAGACCCTAACAAATTCTGAAATTGCTGCAAAAGAGCTATAGCATTACTTTTATAAAATAGATAAAATATTTGACTTTCTTCCAATTTTCATTTTCACAACCATAATAATAGGAACAAATTTTTGTATATTTTAGTGGCAACGCAGAATTAATTAAATACTACTAAGTATAGTCTGCATGCTTGTTTGTGTTTCTAACGTAAGTCTCATATTCTGAAAGAATCATTTTTGCATGCAGTAAAATTACAAATATATATATATATATATTTGTGATTGAACTTTTATGTGATCTAGACTTTTATGTGATATAGATCCTCAGTACTTTTTATACTTTATTTTGAGACGGTCTCCCTGGGTTGCTAAATTGCCTATTATGAGCTTCACTTGTCATCTTTCTGCCTGAACCTCCCACAGTGTTGGAATTATTGGTACTTACCACCACACCTGGCTACAAACAAATATGTATCTCAATTATGCCATTCGAGCATAGAAAAACTACACATTAAAACCATAAACACTATTGCTGTTTTATAAATGGGATGATGCACATCACATTCCCAGTACTTTTATATATGAAGATATTAATTAATATTTTTGAACTATTCTTATACCTATTTTAAACTTACAATGGCAGTTTTTATAACCCCAGAACCAAATAATTTGTAGCTCACTACAAATAAAATCTGTTTATTTTTCGTCAGATAAGATGCACATTTTAACGTGGTAAGAAGCATGAGAGACAAATACCTTCCAATGCTCTGCCTTGACATGCACGCACTGTCATATGCTGGTTAGCCAGTGTATGATTCACCTCCACTTAAGCCCAGCAATTGTCCTTAGAGAGACAAGCCTTTGTGAAGAGCCTAGGGGACAAAGAGGTGAAAGAAACAATTTTGATGGGCTTTTTCTCTCAAAATACAGATTACTTCCTCCAAATATGGGATTATTTAAGAAGCAAAACCTTCATATTGTTTAAATTTTAAACTTGCTTTAATTCACAAAAAGATTAAATGTAAAACATTAGTGTGAAAATATCTATAGATATTTGTGATATATGTGATGTTCAATACAATTGAGAGAACTTTAAATTATCTGTTTAAGTAAGTAAAATTAATGCCTAGAAAAATTGCAGTATTTTGAAAACTAATTCCCATGTTTACATTCTTGTCTTACGTGAACTATACCTTAAGGTTGATCACTCCAGCATGTTACCCTGAAAACGTTTGTTTTTACCTTATGATATACACTCAAAGGATTATTGTTTTCTTTATTGCATTGATACAAACATTTAATGTTTTATTGGAAAAAATTTTGGAAATAGTCAAACTAACTCAAAATTAATTTGTTTTTATTTACAAATTAAAATATGGATGCATGAATTTAATATGGATCAAAACTATGTGGTACTTAGTACAACAATGCATATATACACAGAAATTAGGGCAGGGGATGTTCCTCAGAGCACTTGCCTAGAATGTATGAAGCCCTGGGTTCAATCCCAGTCTGATAAAAAAAAAAGTCACTATTTTTTAAGATAAAATACAAAGTGTGTCTATGTGTAGTGATGTTATATATGAGCACATTGTTATAGCTTCTTGTGTGATGTGGCAGTAAGACTGAGGTAATATAAAAGGCAAGAAAGGTGCTATTGATACAGGAGAAAAACTGAAACTCCCAATCTTCTAATGTCATATGTGCCATGTTTGTGTTTTCCAAAGTCCAAGAATGAATTCTAAGGTTAAGAGAAGGGAAATTTATTGGGGAATATGGGGATTCGTATTTGAAAGATATGAGAGGTCCCAAATGAGTTGCCAATGAGTTCTACTCTGAGAAAGTTTTATAGAACAAAATCATGAGGTAGGTACAACATGGGTCAAAACTGTTATCAACCAATAAAATTACAAGAATACTCACTTGTCTAATATTAATCCAATAGTTCCAAGGGCATATGGACGATGTCATTACCCTTGGTCAGTAGTCTATAGTCTTGTCTTTAGCTTTAGTCTCAGTCGTAGTCTTAGTGGATAAGAAAGGATGGTCTACCCTCATTTAATAATGAATTATTTATATGGAAAATCTCAAAGGGGTGGTAACAATAATCTCAAATTTCCATTCTACCCTTAGGAAAATATGTAAATCTGGCCTTTGTGACTGTAATCTTCTTCAGATGTGCCTCAGCCACAGTTTTGATATGTTCTCTTTTTCTGTACTGACTCCTTCAAGGGCCTACCCCGTCTGCCTGCCTAATAACATTTCTCCATAATTTAACTGTCTATAATATGAAAGAAAAGAAGGTTCCAACTGTAACATTTGATGTATTTTCCCTGATATGAAGGAAGCTAGACTTCATGAAGTAACATTGTACGAGTATTTCAGGTGAATACAAATGTTTAATTCAGTGTCACTGAATTATGTTTTGGGCTATGATACTGTGTATGGAGGCAAATTTGCTTCTTTTTTTTCTGTTAAGACAATACTTGATGGCCCATTATAAACAAAAATATACAGCAAACATTACCTTGATATAAAAAATTAACATGTTTGTTCATTGTATAATTTAATGAGGCACGTCATAAACAACGCTCACAAGCAGTTACAAAGACCAGTGCTTCCATAGTGTGGAAATACAGGACTCCAGAGCTGCTGTCTGTGTCACAGGGAAAGTGGTCAATGCCAGATCGAACACAAGATCAGCAAAGAACTGTCTCATGCACTTTAAAGCTGAATCTGCTGCTTTTCTTTTATTAGAATACTTTTCACTTTCCACTGGCTTTGATTTTACCAAGTATTATTAAATGTGCCAAAGGTATTTTCTAAAATATAAATTCAGTCATAAATTAAAATAGTTTCATCGGTGTCATTATTGTTCCACGTTGCTATCAGATTTTACAAAAGTGAAGTTTTAGAGCAAAAATAATTAATTTAGAGCTTAGCATTCCTTTTTTTTTTTTTTTTTTTTTTCCGTACTGGGGATTAAACTCATGACTTCGGGCTGGGGATTTAGCTCAGTGGCTTAAGTGCTTGCCTGGTAAGCACAAGGTCGTGAGTTCAATCCCCAGTACCAAAAATAAATAAAAATTAAACTCATGACTTCACACTTGCCAAGCAGGCGTTTGTGGTGCTGAGCTAAATGCCCAGCCTCTAACATTCCATTGTTAATATTAAAGTATTTTTCATGGCTTCAAACCAAATGAAAGTGTGCCTACAAATCTTCAAAGTTTCTCACAAATTAGCTGCATAATTTAGAAGTCATGTCTATGTTTTACCAACATGATAATTAGGTTATCTAATTTAATTATGTTTTTGAACCATATGAAATATATGAGATAATAGCAGGTGACATTTTGTTTTGGAAAGGTTGACTTTTACATATATCTTATTATAATATAGTTGCTATAAATAATTCTCACATAATCATATAAGTTAATCAACATAAAGGAAATATGCTGAACATTTTACTTTTCCCAAGTAAATGTTATAACATCAATTAATAAAAGCAGGTAGTAAAGAAGCAAGGGCAGAGGGAGGAGGAAGAAAGAGTCTGACAGGAAGAAAGGATGGAAGGAAGAAAAGAAAGAAAATAACAAGAAATCTTTCCTTATTAGCCCCTTAAATTTAATTTCTATTTAAGAAATAGTTTGGTAAACTGTATGTCACTTTAAAACAAGCTCTAGATGAAAAAAAAAATAAACTAGCTCTAGACATATAATAACTTTTTGAAAATTATTTGAACTCACCAAACTAGATGTCTCTTACGGTGTACTGTTTTAATACTGACCTATATTTTACATTTGACTTGTCTTTTCCTATTACTCTGGGTTCTGGTTGGGAATTTTCAATTTTTTTCCACTGTTGATAGTCTTCCTCGCCCTCTTAAGCTTCTGTATGATCTCTGTATTTAGCAAGTAACTTGTTTTAGATAGAGAAACATAACATTGCTGGGATCCTAAGAATGGAAGAAACAAATCCTGGTGTAAGTTTTTCTTTCTACCTAATGGGTATGTGACTGTTGTACTAACCACTCTAAGATCTTACGGTTTGGGTTTTCTTTAGTTCGATCTGTTCAAAAATTTCTAGATTATACCTGGATTATAAAAATTGTCTCAATTGATACAGTAATATTAAGGTTAAACCTTAAGCATAGTAAATTCTTAATGAATATGATTAATACTCTTAAAACTACATAATGTTTTAAAGAAAAAGGGAGAGAAATTTAATGATGGGGGACTGTGACAGCTTACTCAAACTTCCAAAACTGAACCAAAGATAAGAAAATGTTTATTCTTTAAATGAGTTAAAGAAAATATATTCATCTCAAGATTTCAGTTTTTTGATAGTTGACAATAAGATTACATTGTTACCATATAGCAAAATTTGACTCTTTGAATTAAGAGAATTGGAATGTTTACTTTTTTAGGGTTGGAATAAGATACAAATAGAATGGACAAGGTTAAAAACAAATGTAATTTCAATTTTTAAATACAAATGAATATAAAAATGATCTAGCTGACTAGTACATGCTTATGATTTTATAATCCTCAGTATTTCATTAAGCATAGACTTTTTATTGAGTTGTGGAGTTGTATAATACAGCAAATATCATCTTAGTCATTAGAACTATGTTATATAGAGAGAATATAGTATAAACTTCTGATATAAAATTTAAATATACTTTGAAATTTGAAGTGTCGTATATAGTTACAAGAGCATCATTAAATTGTCTAGTTCGAACTGGGTGTAGTGGTGCATACCTGTAATCTCAGCACTCAGGAGGCTGAGGCAGGAGGTTTGTTGCAAATTCGAGACAAGCCTGGGCCACAAAGTGAGCTCAGTGTCAGCCTGAACTGCATAGTGAGTCCTTGTCTCAAAATCACAGAGAAACATAAATAAATAAATTGCCTTGTTTATAAAGTCTCAAAGAAATTAATTTAAATCATGTGTTTACACACATATCTTAGTACATGCTTGTTAAATGTAAGTAAATATTTAATCTCATAAGTTAATATTTAAAGTTTTACAAATAGTTTATTTTCTTCTTTAATTCTATTTTTTGAATAGCTATGGTTGCAGTAATCAAAATAGAAAATTTCATCATTTACTCAACAGTATAGCTCCTCCATGTTGGTTTTATTTAAGGTTTAGATTTTCTCATGATGTTGGGCCTGGGATTTAGTTCAGCGGCACAAGTACCTGCCTGTTAAGTGTGAGGTCATGAGCTCGATCCCCAGTATCAAAAAAAAAAAAAAGTTATTATGATGTTAAAACTTTAGTTCAAAATTTTCTTGTAATTTAAATTTAGATTAATGAAAATTGTCTGAGATGTTTCATAATTCCTTACAGTTTCTCAATCGTAGAAAAGATGACTTTTACAAAAAAAAATCTTTGTTTCTATGCTAACAAAGCTTTAAAAGAATCCACTTGATATCTAATTATTGTTCACTATGTAGTCCCCTGTTTTATCCTTTTTTTCTCTCTTGATAAAAGTAGATTACTAGTATTATCTTGCTAATAAAACCATAATAGTACATAACAGTAGATTTTTACTAATCTGTCACTATGAAATAGAGACACAGATATTGTGATAGCTACTGTTGATGTCCGGTTGTCTTAATGTAAAGTACTGTGTTGCCTATGTTGTCCTGTTCTGATCTGCTCTGTACTGCCCTCTTTTGTTTTATTCTCTTTAAAATAAAATTAAAAAAAAATAGAGACATGGATAAATTACCTCTTAAAGTAAACATTGAAAATGCAGTATTTGTGGAATGGTATATCTGTCTCGAATTTGTACAATACAGTTACACAATGTACCACATCTGGTTTTAAGCTCAAGAGATATTCTATTTTTATAATACATTAATATTTGATAAGTTATAATAGCTTTATCTATCTATAGAAGCATAAAGTATTCCCACTTGAATTTTGAAAATAGTATAGTTATCAAAATATTACCTAATAATTATTAACATGTAAGTCAATTTATGACCACCAAATATTTATCATATTTTTTAAAATTTATTTTTCAGTTTATGAAAAAGCTATAGGGATCATATTATAAGTTGTGTGTATTATAGTTAGGAAAAAAATCTTTGATGGTTTTAAATATATGGCTTTATAATGTTTGAGAAATCTGTATATGACAGTTGAAAATTTGCTTTATATTTACCAGATTTGCATTTGCAGTTTTTCTTGCCTTTTCATGGTTTTCATTTCATATATTTTTTTATATTGTATTACATATTATAATTAGTAAATTTATTTTGATTTTTAAGGTAATAAATGCATATCATTTGAATATTCTAATCACCTAATACTTAAATTTTAAAATATAACACTAATATTTTCAATAATATTGGCATAATCCCACATTTTATATAAAATTTATATTGAAAAATTTGGAAAAATTGAAGACTCTATAATCTACCAAGATAGTTGTTAGCAGCAAGTTAAAATTTAGACTATTTATAATTATGAAAAAACTAACAATAAATTCTTCCAAGAAAATCATGTTTGTTTTTATATTTGAAGTTATAGTTTTCAATTTCTTTTATTTTAAATTATTGTACTTTATATTAGAGTCTTAAATTTGTTACCCCTGCTTTTCAGTGTAGAACTAATGAACTTATTTTCCATAAGTATATACATTTCCACTATCAAATATTTTACATAAGTTTTACACAAAAACATTTTTATGCAGTTCTGGGCTAAATTTATTTATGTATGGGTCGTCGTATGTAATGCAGGAAGAATTCTTATAGTTGAAAACATGCCATGCTCACTTGCATTGTTTTTGTATTCAAATTAATAACTCTTCTAAAACAGTGTCTTTGCCTTTCTTAGTAGTTTATCCATAATGAATAATCTGTGATATTATGAATGTTAAAACATTTGAGACATCAAGGATAAATTAATTCTGTTCTAAAAGAGCATAATATTTTTGGTGAGATCTTTCTCTTTTTTTTTTTGTTCTTTTTTGTGTTTCTCTTCTTTGGAGACAGGGTCTCATTATGTAGTTTAGACTGGCTTGGAACTCACTATGCTAGGCTCGCCTTCATCTCTGCCTCAACCTCCCAAGTGCTGGGATTGCAGGTATGCACCACCATGCCTCGCTTGACAATATATCAAAATTTAGGCTCAGTTATATAAACTTCATGCGCTCAAAAATTCCTTCACTTTAACTGGGATTAGTTTAAAAAGCAAAACAAACCTTTTTTTTTTTTTTTTCTTGTTCTGGTCAAGTTAAATAAAACTGACTCCCATCTAATTAGTTTACAGCAAGCATTGCCGTGCCCTCGAATGTTTCCTTATCCTTTTCCCTTCTATGCTATTTTATCCTCCCCTTCCTCCAAGCCACCATCCCACTGCCCCACCACCAATCTGTTCTCACCTCTTCTCCCTGCCCTAGTAGTCCTTCCTAGGAAGTTGGTATGACTCTTTCAGGAGGAGTCACATAACCTTTCACTCCCAAACATATGAAATGCCTGGATTGATTGTTTGGTTTGTATGCAGAATAGAATAGATAACAATTTGAAGCAAATCAGCCCCTCGGTGCTTCTTATGGTGCTCACATAATCCATATCTGTGCTCACATAGTCTATTTGTTTTAATATTTGGAGTTTATTGCTTTCAACATGTTTTGAGGGATGTGGATTAGTTTGAAATAAACCAAAGACATAGAAAACTATAGGTTCCTAATTAGATCAAATGATTCTAATGAAATCAAATAGTTTCTTTTTGGCATTAATAAAGTAATTTTGCTTCTAAAATTTTCCAACTCGTTTACAGTTATTTGGATTCATTACTGAATGTCATTCTTAGGAAAACTAAATGAAAGTGTTTTACATTAAGTCAGCATTACAGTATTTTAGAGACAAGAGCAGAATACTTTGCATTAAAAATGGCTATAATCCTCTTAATTTATGTCATAATTGCAAAACAATGTATAAAAATGTTTTTCATTGAGATTTTTAAAAAACCCTGGCATTGCTTACTAAATATGTACACTGTTTTACTTTTTCTGGGTTCACAGTTTGACACAAACAGGTAGATACACTCCACTTAGAAACAGGGACCATACCCAGATAAAGCAAATGTCGATAAGCAGCCAGTTAAAGAAGTGTTTTGCTTTGCTTACAGCCTCTGCAGCCTGCTTTTCATGGTGCTGGTACTTTTCTGAACTCAGGCTGGTCAGTGATACTGGATTTGTCAATCCTTGAGTGTTCAAATAACTCTCAAGTCTACTTTGTTTAAAAGTTTCCTTTTAATAATGATAACCCATATTAAGTACATATTAATTTCTTGTCTTTAATATAGGAAAGATGTGTTATGAAAATATTATCTGATTGATGAGGCTGGGAGTAGGAAGAGGTAACTACAGATATTTGCATTCTTCATAACGCTCACAAGAATGGCCTCATGTCTATACTGGCATTAGTTGTTTATTTGTACTTGCGATAAATTCCTACTTCACATTTGATGAGTATTAAAAATGATCAGTTAAACTCCCGGCTTTATCACTTTAATTTCTGGGATTTGAGTCTTAGACTATTACATAAATATTGTGAATCAGTAGTTAAGATTTTATCCCCTCTTAGACTTTTTATTTTATGTCTTATAATACCAGTATAACAATAGTGTTGTCTTCATATTACCCCTTTGCAAAATGTTGGATACATGTTCATTATTATTATTGCAATTAGGATTATGATTAATTATAATTAATGATACTTCCTACTTTCAATGAATATTTTTTTAAAAACATCGTTACTTGAATGATACCTGGGTAAGACTAGACTTCCTCTGATACGTTATCTCCCATGAACACTCCTGCTCATACACATTCCTGTGTAGATGGTGATGGTCACAGCTCTACAATGTGTAGCTGAATGTCCAGAATTTGAAGGGCAATAAAAACCAGTGTGACACATTTATTTCATGGGAAAGCTAAGGCTATCATTCCAAACCTAGCACTCCTTGCTGTATGGTTCTAAATTTTCTAGTGTTGATAAATGATCTTTTAAGATGATTTCTCTAAGACATTAGAACCATGGTGGCTTCAATTATGGTTCTTTACAACAAAAGCAAAAAGCTTTTAGATTATTTTCACATGGTTAGAAGGAGAAACATGCATACCAGTAAAAGGAATGCATGAACGAAAGAAAAAAAAAAAAAGAACCAGTGAAATCCAGTGAGAAGTGAGTGTTCATTATACCATATTTTTGTTTCTACTGAAATCTTTAAATATCCCAAGTAAAATATTTTGGAGACATAAAAATTTAACCAGATTTCTCAAGAGATGACTGAAAATGCTTGTAACTGTTTTATAATTTATCTTATCCCCTCTCTCATGGAAACTGATTGAGTGGTTACAAGACATGCTCTCCATTTGGACAAGATTTCTCATTTATGTGGAAAGTCTTTTAGTCAGCTTTTCCTCTAGTCAATCAGGCATACTAATCAGAAGATTCAGGCATTCCAATTTAGCTGTCCAGAATTCAACTTGACTGAAGGGATAAAAAATATTGCTTGGTATTCTCCCAGCAAAGTATGGTAAAAATCAACCACTAGTTTGGATATGGTCATTACAGTTAAATCACTTTTCATCCAAATTGACTTTTTATCAGATTACTGACAGCCAGGAGAATGTTGCCTAAGGCCCCTAAACAAAAGAATGCTAAATGTGAAATGGTGTTGAATTTATTCTCAACCAGAGTACATAGTGAAGTCATAGGGCACTTGTATATCCAAGCTCAATTATTATTAGAGGAAAGTTCTCACTAACTTCTTAGGGAAAGTGTTGCCTTTAAATATTATCTTGAATGAGAGGAATTTGTAACTTGAAGATGTTTATGAATATTTCATAAGAATCGTCTTAGGGTGCATGCTGGTGTGTGATAGCCTAGCAAAGGTTGCTAGATATGTGGAGTATTGTAATGACTTGATGGATGCATATGGAATGTTTAATGGAAACGTGCAAAGTGCCTGCTGGGCTTCTGTGAACATTCTCCTCTGTTGTCTTGATTTACTTGGCTGTTAAGATCCTCACAGAGGAACATTTTCTAATTAATGAAATGAAAAGTGACAGTATTATTTTATTATACTAAATATTACTATAAATATGTTAGGGACTAAGAGGTGGCAATGTGTTGTTTCCTTTTATTCAAACAGATTTTGAGAATATATGCATGGATCAAGTAGTTCTTATTGAATAGGTGTGTTGTTTTTTCCTTGGATGCAGGATCTATGTGACTGCATTTCTTACACCATTGAAATCTCATAATCTTAACAGAATTTCACCAAATCTCAGTTACAAGAGAATGTAAGAAGTTTGGTTCCAGAACAGCAATAAATAAATAAATAAATAAATAAATAAATAAATAAAATAAAACATGAGACATCAAGACAATATCATCAAATTAATGCAACAAATAGCATCACTGAGTTAATCTTTAGGAAGATGCAAAATTGGAATGTTAATTTTTTCCAAGCATTATTTAGCAGAGTATCAGGTTTTGTTTGGTTTCTTTGCATTATACTGCTAGATGAAGTTGAAGAATGAATATTACAATGATTAGTGGATTAGAAAAATGTTTTGAATTATTTAATCTTGAGTTATTAAATCTGAACAACAGAAGAATCTTTATGAATTATAAAATTTGGACCTGTTACAACATTTACAGTACTTAAAGTTATAAAACATGGTATATCTGTTAGCAAATTATTTTTACATTATGCATTATTAATTTATGAAACAAAATTAAATTATGGAAAAGAAATCTTTCAAAGATGTTTTCAAACTTTAATTAAACTTATTTGTATATTTTAAACATATATATACATATATATATAAATATAATATTCATCATAGGGAACTTGTACCTCTACCAGATATACTTTGATTATCTTTTTTTCCTAAACCCCTCTCCTTCCTTCAATTCTTCTTCCTCTCCATATGTACAGAGCTTTGTTTCCATTTTATCATTTTTTTCCTTTTCCCTTCCTTTCTTTCCCACTTCCCCTTTCCTAGTTCCTCTTTCCTTTTGGAAAATTTCATCACATTTTTATTATTGTACATTTTGGTCCTTATTTACTCTTTCATTTCTCATACTAGAAAGACAATGCAATATTTACACATGTGAGTCCAATTTATTTTACTTAAGAGTATGGTATCAAGTTGCACTCACTTGCCTAGATGTATCTCAAATTTATCCTACTTAAAATTGAATACTATATCTTTGTATGCAAAAGCTGCATCTTCTTTATCCATTCCTTTGTTGATGGGCATTTGGGTTGTTTCCAAGACTTTACTGTTCAAAATTATGCTGCTATAAACATGGGTGTGCATATACCACTGTAGCATGCTATTTTTCATTCTCTGAGGAGATACACAGAGGGGAAAATAGCTGTACTAAATGGGACCTCTAATTCTAATTTTCTTTTCTTTTTTTTAGAAACCACAGATTTCCTCAGTGGTTGTACTATTTCTTAAAATCTTTCAACAGTTCAAGATAGTATCATCCCTAAATAATAGACATTATTCTGAATTCTTTGACTATTTTAAATATGTGGCTGTGAACTGGTGAAGTTAAATATAAACAGAAATATTTTATCAAATATGCAAATAAGAAGCAGCATGTTATTAATAGAAAGCACTTCCTGAGGTAAAATAAATATATATTACATGGGCAGTACTTTGAATTTCAAACTTTTAAAGCTATTCTGTTATTCTTAGTGTAGGTAATCAAATGCCAAAATAATAGTAAACTCTGTGAATTCCCTCAATTTGTTTTAATTTCTTTTAATCATTAGTATCACAAAATTAACCATTGGGGCAAGGAAATATAGTATCCAATGGCAAAAATTCTGGAATCAAGTATTCTGGATCCTTAATTGGGCTCAGCCTATGACTTTGAAATAATCACCTCACTTGTAAGTAGGTTTATTCATATCTAAAATTAATTTAATGCTATTCTTCAAGTGTTTACTGAATTGAAAAGTGTACTGACTCTTCAGTATAATTCATTTCCTTTTTCTCAAATGAGAAATTATGAATTTGACCCTTAATTTCCATGCATTTAGACTTATGTTTTCATTCCATTGAGCATATTTTTTTTCTCTGTGCTAATGGAGATATTTTTCAAAGAATTATTATTAACAGGAGAAGAATTTCAAGGTGATAAATACTATGACATAAACCATAACCAAATTATGGGAACATATCATAAAATACCTGTTTTCCCAGTCATTTATTTCACCTTCCTAAACAGCATGTTATTCAATGCTTATGTAATCTTTCCTTATTAATGACACCCCTACATTTTGATACAGTGATAGAAAAGCAATGCTAGCTTTGCTATGGAAGTTTGTCTGTCTAGTGTTAGAAACAGCCATAGTTCAGTGTGGTAGAAATAAAATATGAACATGAAAGGCCATATTTCAGTTTCATTATGTGTGACCAGATAGTTAGCTTTTTGAATATCTGTTAAGAGGAAACTCAATTTTGAGGTTGTTCATACAAAGTGTTTTGTAAATAATGTAAATTCATATAAGATGTAGGTTTATTTAAGGATTTTTGGTGCCATATATTTGCAATACATAATGACTATATTCATCATGAGATAAGGATGCAGATATGTGTCACTTCTTGATCTTGATGTTTTCAGAAGGATTTCAAGATTCTCAGAAATTTAGTAAGAAACTTCTTTTTTGTAATTTATGGAAAAAAGGAAAACAAACTTTCCCAACAAAATAATAGGAGAATAACCATAGTTAATAGATTGCATATTATTGTCTTTAAAGTAGTTGTTCAGAGTACAAGACATGGGCATTAACATTTCTCTAGTCAATATTAGCACAAACCTTCCTTTTCAAAGACATAAGAGTCACTAATAGTATAACTGGCTTACATTTTTTCCATTTTCTTTTTCATTCTTTCCCATTTTCTTTTTGCACTTCCTGCATTTCCTGCCATTTCACAATATCTATTTTATGTTTTAGACCTTATTTGCTCTTTCAATTTCTCACACCACTGAAACAATATGATGTTTATCCACGAATCTGATTTATTTCAGTTGTGAGAATGGTCTCAAGTTGCATTCATTTACCTATAAAAGTTTCAAGTTTTCCCTTCATTTTGGCTGAGTAGTACTCCATTGTATAAAAATACTCCATCTTGTTGTATTCATTTCTTGGTTGATGGACATCTGGGTTGTTTCCAAAATTTAACTTTTAAAACTGTGCTGCTGTAAACATGAGTTCACTTATATCACCGTGGTATGATGTTTTTAATTCTCCATGGAAGATACCCAGAAGGGGAGTAGGTGGATTAAATGGGGCCTCTTGTACTAGATTTTTGTAAAATCTCTATGCTGATTTCCACAGTGGTTGCACCAGTCTGTCCTCTTACCAGCAGTGGAAAAGTGTTCCTTTTCCCCCACATCCCTTCTATCATTTGTTATTGGTTGATAGCTACTTGATGATAGCTACTTTTTCTTCAGTGAGATGAAATACCAGTGTTGTTTAACTTGCATTTCTCAAATAATCCATGATGCTGAATATTTTTTCACGTATTTACTTGGCATTTATATGTTTTCATCTGAGAAGTGTGTATTTATTTCAGCAACCCATTTTTGGATTGGGGTCTTTGAATGTGAGATTGGGTTTCCTTTTTTTTTTTTTTAATTCTCTATGTTTTCCAGTAAAAATCCTTTGTCTGAGGACTAAAAATCATTTATACTCTGTGGTTGTCTTTTTGTTCTTTTGGTAATTTTTTCAGTGTGCAAACCTTTTTAATGAGAGTCAAATTTTTGATTCTTGGAAGTATTTTCAGAGCAGTCAAAATTTCACTTAGGAACTTTTTACCTACATTTATATCTTCACGATTTCTACCTACTTTATCTTCCAATAGATTTAGTGTTTCCATTTTAAGATTTAGATCTTTGATCCATTTTGACTTTAGTGCACAGTGGTCTTAAAGCAGCACAGCACAGAGAGACACTGAGAGAAACAGGATAAGGAGTGTATGGCTGCCAAGTGACTGGCCTCATGCTCACACACCTCAGGGCCAGGATCTGCCTCAGATCCAGCACAAACTGGACTGCAGGCTCGCCAGTGATATGCAGCAGTTTTGGGCTCTTGGTGAATATCAGAGTAACTTTGTTTTTTAGTTCCTTTTATTTTTCTTCTTTCTCTGCTAGCTTGTTTCCTTTTCCTCCTCCTTTTCTTTTTCTCTTTCACCCATATTTTTGTTCCAATCTATTATTTTTTTTCCAGCTTTCCTTATTTACATCTCTAGAAATTTCTTATATATTTCTAGAAACTAAGATTCACAGTCATAGATGATCTTTCCAATGTATACCAGGTAGGGATTTTATTTTATTTTATTTTATTTTATTTTATTTTAATCTTTTCTTTCTTTCTTTCTTTCTTTCTTTCTTTCTTTCTTTCTTTCTTGTTTCTTCTTTTATTTCATAGAATTGTGGGGATCAGTTAGTCACAACTTATAGGGCAGCATTCAAAACATAAATATTAGGAGTTTGCGAATGTTTTACAACTATTTCCTGGTAATGGCAGTAACATGTATTTTTCTAACAAAATGTGTATATATGAAAAATTTTAGCCAGATGGATGTCAAATGTCTTGAAGACACTTCTTTTATATGTACCTCTAGCCCATATGGTGTCTCAAAATTTAACCTGTATAAAATTGTAGCATTTTCTATTCCTTAATTATGAAAATCAAATAAGGCAACACATGAAAATTCTAAATAGAAGCATTTTAAATAGTAGTAATTTTCTAACAAAATGTACTAGTGCTCTATTTGTTGGTTAATAATAGTAATTATAATAATTCCACAATTTATATAATAATAAAGGAAAAACTCCTGAAAGCCACTACTTTTGTGGGATCCATGACTGTAACCCTAATAACCACCAGAAGTTAGCATGATATTTTCATGATGTAAACTACCTGAATATCATCATTATTATATTTAGACATGAGTAATAAATTTCTGTAAAAATGCATCCACATGAAACAACTACTTTATTTTTTTTGTAAAAAACATACACTAATAAGTATTAGTATTCTTTATATAAATTTATAAGGTAGGTAACTATGAGGAGCAATATATCAAAATAAAATTTATGATAAAGTAATTACTATTTATCATTTGTGCAAAAATAATTCATTGCTGATCTTATTCAACTTTGGTCCCATTTCTCTTTGTGATATAATTCTTTAGCTACTTCTCATATAGCAATGCATTGAAGGACATTTTTGCAAAAATATCCTGTAATGCCTTAGGTTTTAGTAGCTTTTTGCAAGAAGTTTATATAACTCATGTAAAAATGATAAAGCAGATGTGAAACAATTTCATGTTCTATTTTATATTTGCAATAGATAAAAATATAACTTCTATAAAGATATGTACTTATAGAAGTAGAAAAATTCAATTTTTGTTGAGAAGAGATTCACTTCATTCATTGCTCAACATAAAAATGCAATAAAATTACTTTGGTTAACCTGTGTACCATTTCACTTCACTTCATTTGCAATTCTAGAGTCATTAAGGGGAACTAATTGCTAACAGACAGATCTAGTTACATTCAAAAGCTGTCTACAACCTTAGAACAACTCTTAGAAAAAAACTTTCGATAATTGTGTATAATGACATACATAGAACCACTGAAACCAATATATTTTAATATATAATATGAACATGTTAACTGCTATATTTCAATAGCACCATTCACTGAAAGGTTTTTTTTTTTTGACCTTGATAAAATTTTAGCTCTGCAGTATCAAATGCCCATATGTTGCCTAAGATCTCAGAGACAGATAATAAACTATATATGGTTTAGTTAAGTTCTTAGTTACTGCTTTATAAATAGTGTAAGGACATGTAGAGCTATGGAATTAAAAGAGCAATATCCAGAGTGAAGAACTGGGTACTAAATGTTGATCTAGAATAATGGCCAAATGTTCAAATATCTGTTTCTTCAGGCAGCCTTCTCCTTATTTAACTGCAGTGGTCTTTTTAGAACATATGCTTGACCATGCTTAGCATGTTTAAAACCCTTGATTATTTTTTATTGCCACTACAATAAGATCAAATACTTACCATCATCATAAATCCCTTAATAATCTGAAATCATTGCAATTCTTGCAGAGCTTTACTACTTACCTATCACAGATTTGGGTTTCTAAAGTACAGCATTTATCTCATGACTTTTATTTATTTTGTTGCCCTCCATTTGGATCTTCTTCCTGTATTCATTTTCCTCTCTAATTCTATTCAGCCTTCAGATCATGTACTGTTACATCGTGTTTCCAGTCTAAGCTAGCTTCCTATTAGCTGACTGAGTACCTGGGTCTAACCAGCTTACACAGTTAAATCACAATGTGGCAAGAATATCTCAGCCAGGATGATTAGCCAAATCCTGACCAAAGTAATGTTGAATGTAGAAGCCAGATGTAGTAGCATTCAGGAAGCTGAGGCAGGAATAATGCTGTGGGTTGGAGACCAGCCTGGCCTACATAGATGCAGTGTTAAGCTCATAGCAAGACCTGTCTCTAAAAAAATAAATCAATAAAACTGAACAAAAGCGTAGAAAATTACCCATGTGTACCACTTTTTGGATGAACTGCAGTTTTTCCTTTTTTACAATAATAGTTTTTCTTTTGAAAAGTTCTCTTCTATGTATTTATTTATTGTCTGATGAGCTGATATGGCACTATAACGGTGATGTACTTATATGACATTATTTCAATTTAGTCCTTTATACAATCTTGTTTTTAAGGTAGCATTACATAGTAGAAATTGGTAAACTGGGATCCTCAGTGTTAAATGACTATACCTTTAAAAGTGAAAGACTAGAACCTGTACTGTAAAATGTATGCTTTTTTCTTATTCCAACTGGTAGAATTTCATGGTAGAATATGTTCAGTGAAATGTATAAAATATATATTTATCTATGGGACCATCATTGTACAAGCAACTTCTCTAGAGGTGAGATTCTAGTTTTACTTCTTTGTGTTTATTTGCAAATTTAATGCAATAGATCAGATAAAGATAATATTTTATTCTTGCAAAAACTGTATATTGTTTGCCCAAGAAGATTTCAGGTCATCAACTATTAACAAACCAGTTTTTGCAATTAGAGTTTATGTTGCTGACACAGCTGGATGGGTCATACTCCCTATATGTAGGGCTCCTGACAGTGATGAGTCACAGGCAGAAGAAACTCTACAACTGAGATTCATTTTATATGGAACCCCAGGGCAAATGGATATTTAATCTAGCTTAACAGAGGAGATTTATACTTATCATTGCCAATGTCCTCCTTAAAATTACTAAAGTATTCTAGCAAGAGCTCTAGGAAAAGAAACTCCATCCTACCATTTACTGCTCATAATTCTGCCTGAAAGCTAAACCACCTTAATGTAGCTTTTAATGTCAGTTTTCATTTTAGATTCATATGTAAAGTGCTGATGCTTTTGATTGAAAATTTACCTTTAATTAAAAGTGTAAGAGGGTTTTATAAAAAAACTCTTC
>PVJX010034881.1:0-18644 GCA_004027295.1 Dolichotis patagonum | reverse complement strand
GAAATTAGGGATGATTACCATAATATGTTCTCTTATTTTTGGGATAGCTGACCATGTCAAGTCTAGCATAAGTAGACAAATTGGAACAGCATGTAATCCATCCAAACAGAGTGATGAGAATAATGTAAATTTTCAATCTTGTTACCCAATTAACAATATCCTCTACCTTCATTTTTTAGACAATTCCTCCCCCTTTCACTCCCATAGGCTGCACTGCTTGTTTTGGGTCTCACTGCCTCCCTATATAGAGCATCTCAATGGACCCTATCTCCTGATCTACTCTGCCAGTGTTTCTCTCTGTTAATATTTCAAGGCCATCTATACTAGAGATTACAGCCAATCTTCTCTGCCTTATTTCTGCTATTCTGTTTTTCTGCCATTGGTTGTTTATTTTTCTGTTCCACTCCACTATCTGCCCTGTTCACTGAGGCCTCTCTGCCACTCTTCCTGAAATGCTCATATTCTTTCTCTCTCTCTCTAAAATGTCCTTCAGTATTTTTTGTAGAGTTGGATTGGTGGTCACAAATTCTCTCAGTTCCTCTTTGTCATGGAAGCATCTTGCTTCTCCATTAATTGCTAGAGAGAGTTTTGCAGGCTATATCAATCTGGGCTGGAGGTTGTTCTCCTTCAGAGCTTGAATTACTTCACTCCAAGCTCTTCTTGACCTAATGGTCTGTGTTGAAAAGTCTACCATGATTTTGATGAGTTTTCCTTTATAAGTGATCTGTTTCTTTTCTCTGATGGCTTTTAATATTCTGTTCTTATATTGAATTTCTAGAATCTTGATTATTACATGTCTAGGTGTAGCTCTGTTTTGGTTGTAGGTGGCTGGAGTTCTGTATTCTTCATATATCTGCATATCATTTCCTTTTTCTATGCTTGGGAAATTTTCCTTAATGATTTCTGTGAATAGGCTTTGCAATTCCTCTGTTTTGACTCCTGCTTCTTCATTCACATGCTTTATTCTTAAGTTATAGATCCTCTTGTCGTCTTCTAGTCTTTGTATAGTTACTGCCTGTTCTCTTGTTATTTTTAAGAGATCTTCCCTTTCATGACCCCACATTGCAAGTCTGTGTTCAATTTTTGATAGTCTAGCTTTGGTTTCTTTCAAGCAGTTTTGCCAGCTTTCTATGGAGCCTTTAGTTTCCTGATAATCTCTTTGAATTAGCTACAGGAATTCTAGGGGGTTTTTTTTGTATTATTCATTAAACGTTTCTCTTCTTTTGTGTTCCTCCATTCTTCTGTCTGTGTCTTCTTGAGATGTGCCCAGTCTTTCTTTTATTAAACTACTTATCTCTTGTTTAAGTTGAATTAATATTTCAGTTTTGATCCCGCTTACGAGGTCCTGAAGATATCTCTTTATGTCCGCTAATGCTGTGTTTGATGTTGCATTTTTGCTGCCCTCAGTCACTTTTGTATTTACCTCTCCTGGTTCAATGTTCTCAGGGTTGAGGGCTGGCGTTTTTTTCTTATTTCTCCCTCTTGTCATGTTTTTGGTTCCTTCCATACAAGTGTATAGTGCAATTTCCAGCCCCTTTTCTTGTTGGTTAAAGTTCCTCTAGAGGGCGCAGGCTAGGAGCTTCTGCCCTCTGCCTTTCACTATCAGAGACTGAAGTTCAAACAAGGGCAGTGTGCGCTGGCTTCTCCCCTCCAGGGCAGTCAACCTTTGCAGGCCTTCACTGCGTCAGTGTGTGGCTGTGCTCAGGGAATTAGTTTGTAGCAACCCACTGGGTCCCGGCCAGGAGCACGGCCTTATCCAAGCAGATTCCACCAATCCGCTTGGCGAGGGGAGCAACCAACTGAAGCCACCTCCTTATGGAGTTAAGGCTGTCCTGCCCAAATCCAACATGTCATCCAGTCGGTTTCCCCTTTCCCGTGGGAGGGTCTTATTCCCATCACTCATCGCGTGTTGATGCCAGTCCCTGAGAACTGCTGGGCTCCCAGACCTCCGACTTCAGCACAGCTGTGGTGCAAATTCACGGTGCCTGTGGGTGGGTCGTGTGCAGGGCTGGGTCCGGGCAAGCCACATGCAGGGATGTTCAGCTCCACACTCAGGCTGCTCAAGCCAGTCACATTGGCGCAGTTCGGTCCATCAGGTTGGTCTCGGGCAGGAATTCAGGTGGCTCAAGGAGGGCGCCATGCTTGCTGATCTTAGCTTTACTAATGGTAGCCCTGGGACCTCATATTTTAGTGGTTTTTTTAAACTTTAGTTTCTTCCTAGGTTGAGAGAGTCCATCTCTCTCTGTTTGGGTCTCTCCATGGTGTTAAATTCTGGCATTTAAGCTGTCTCTCTCAGAGAGGATCTCTCTCCTGTTACCTACCAGTCTGCCGTCTTTGGAAACTCTCATCCAAGAAATGGATTTTAAAAATGTAATATTTTTATGTAATGGAGCACTATTCAGCTATAAAGAGGGATAAACTTGAGGCTTTTTTAGGTAAATGGATGCAACTAGAGATCATACTTGTAAGTGAAATAAACCAGACCCACGTGTGCAAAAATCATGTTGTCTCCCTGTGTAAGAAACTGAAAACCTAAATAAGATCCAAAATCTACAATACATATTGTAAAATGGAAAAAAAAAACAGCTCAAAAATAAATAACAATTGATATGGGCAGAAGGATAAAAGAAGGAAAGGAAAAGGAAAAAATATATCTACATATATATAAAGCATAGCTAAGATAATTTTACTACTGATTTCTCTTAGTTCATTGGAGAGAGTAGTTTGCACTTATATTTTTTGACCAATTATGTACATGTATATCCTGTAATCTGGCCAAGATAATGATAGGCAATATATTAACCATTGTCAATTTCCTATTACCCTGTTGTTGAAATTCTGTATCTGTATTTTTATTGTTTTATTCTCTTCAAAATAAAGTTAAAAAATGAAATATCACTTCCTGAGAATGTGGATGTAATAGTTTCTGAACCAATAGAATACTTGCTTTTCAATGAGAGAAAGCTAGAAGGTTACCTTCATTCCAAAAACTGGCTAAAATCAAATAGTGAATTGGTCAGTTCCTAGCTTAGAAAATACACTAGACTGTGGATATAGCTCAGTGGCACAAGTACCTGCCAGGCAAGTGCAAGGTCCTGAATTTGATTCCCAAAACCAAGAAAAAAAAAAAAAACAGGCTAACTCCATTATAAAACTTTGCTTCCCTCTTTCCTCCACATTGGATTCTATGCAAAAAGGAGAGAGCATTTTTGTTACATGCAGTCATTTAATTTTCTCATGTTATTCTTATATGGAAGTTAGCTGGTCTCTAGCCATAAGGACATAAGTGTGCTGCATAGAATTCCACATAGTATTCAGGGGAGGTTCAGATTGATGTGTTTTTCCTGGTCCTATCATTGTTTTCTTTAATAAACTTAAGCTAACATTTGGCCTTTTAGCATTTATTTCCTTATCCATAAAACCTCATATTATAGTGTATAATCTCTATTAGCTCTTCAAGTGTTGGCCTTCTAGAAGTTGTGAAACTCTTTGGGATCTTCTTATTCTCTTCGATCAACTGTGTTCTTTTCCTACTGTTCTCTTTTTCCCTATGATCAGCACACATAATTGAGATATTGCAGTAGGCTCTCTCATTCATTGTTTCACTTTCTAAGGTTTCAGTTACCTATGATCAACTGAGAAATGAAAATATTAAATAGAAAATTCAAGAAATAAACGTTTCATATGTTTTAAATTGTGAACCCTATCATGATGAAATCATATGGACTCCCACTGTATCCTTCCCAGGATGCAAATCAATCCTTGGTCCAGTTCATCCATGCTGTAAATGCTTCCCACCCATTAGCACCTCACTTCATCTTATCACATAGACATTGTATTACCTTACATTATCACAGGAAGAAACCAGTGAGGAGAGAGAGAGAATTCAAATAACTTTTGTTAAAGTGTATTGTTATAATTTTTCTATTTTATCATTAATTATACCTATTAATCCCTTAGTGTGCTATATATATATCACATATATCATATATATCATATATATCATATATATCATATATACCATATATATCATGCATATCATATATGTGATGGTTGATATATTGTATCAACTTGAGAGGTCTAGAAACTTCACTAAGTAACTCAGCAGTTCTACATCTTAGTTTGTAAAGGACTTGTCCTTACCATTCTAGGATGTTCATTCTGTCAACTTGAGTAATTTAGATTTTTAACTAAGTGACTCAGCAGGGGCCCAAGGTCCTCACTTTGTAAATATCCTCAGCCTATACAAGAGGAGGGCACAGATGGTGTGAGTGCTATACCCACCCCACAGAGGGTAGCCTGCCTATAATACAAGGGAGGAAAAGAAGCTACCTCCCCCTTATTTGCTCTTGTTGCTTTTGCTGTCTTCCGTCACCTTGACTGTTTCTTCTTTGCCATACCACCCAGCCTTGTAGGCAGATGATTACAGACTGAAACCTCCGTAAACTGTGAGTAAATATATATATATATATATATATATATATATATATATATATATATATGTCTTAGAGCATACTGACTATAATAGGGAACCACTACAAATCCAGTATTCTTTTTATGCCTACCCAGTGACTGTGTATATATGTATTAAGCAATTCAAATAACAAAATCCTTGCAAATTCTGAGTAATGGAGGTTTTCAAATTACTTTAGGGGTTAGCACTGAGGTTCTCAATAGTGTTGCATCCTTCCCCAGGTGACAACCCAATGTCTAGAGATACTAATGTTGTCATAGTGGCACCAGGAGTTGCAGTGTTGGCATCCAGTTGATAGTAGCCAAGGAACAACTTTCCTGCTGAACAGCCTTCAATTCATGGAATAGTTTCCCTACATCAAAGATTTATGTAGCCCCAAAATCTAGTATTGTTAGCAAGAAGCACTATTATGATCCCTACCTTCTAAAGAGAAAACTGCAATCCAGTGAGGGAAAGCAATCTTACGAGAGCGCAGATGTACACAGTGACAGCAGGAATCTGAATGCAGGTCTGTTACAGAGGCTCGGGCCCATGGCACCTGAATATACACTTTCTTCTCATCACCAGAGAGAACAGAACTGTTCCAATAGAGTATTTTTTTCCAACTAAGGCATAGAACGTAAACCAATATTAAATGCTGCATATCTCATGGAGGTTTCAGCTGTTTGCCTCAATTTTGTTTACTTTGAATTACCAGTGTTGTGACTGCCTACCTTAATAGCCAACGAAGATAACATAGTAAACAATATTGCAACTCATGCATACTAAGTTAGGCACTACACACAGAGAAGTGATAAATAAAGTTTCAAGTTTATCTGCAACTTCCTACATGTTTCAAAACTTAGGGGTCCAGAAATAAGCAGTAAAAAACCTCATATAAAAATAAACAAATGAGCTCAGACAAAGCATTCCTCATGTCAAGAACTATATTGGCATTGCTGTTGGAAGTGGCTCAGGGTAATCCCGGAAATCTTGTGATAAGTAATAAAATCGAACCATGAGGGATGAAAGCACGGGAACAAAGCAGTCTAGATTTCCTCTTTGCTGCCTCCGGAAAGAATTTTTATGTTTTTCTTTTATTTTTCCTGAATTTTACTTCAGATGATGCAGAATTTTTATGATGATTATGATATGATATGATATGATATGATATGATATGATTTCAAACATAATTAACATGCATCTACTGAGCCTCTCTTAAGCTGAATATTTAGACTTACTATCTAGGTATCATTTCCCCCCAAGAGATTTAAAACATCATACTAGGCTATGTATCATTAACTAAACAAGTAGAAATGAATACTGATTTTATTGATTTTCTAACCTGTGTGTTCCTGAGGGAATGGCAATGGATTTTAATTTTTAAAAAAATTTCCATCAAAATACGACATAACTTAAAACACCAAATAATAAAAAGAAGCCTTATATGAAAATAAGCCTCAGCCGGGGCTTTAGCTCAGCGGCATAAGTGCCTGCCTGCAAAGTGCGAGGTCATGGGTTCAATCCCCGGTACAAAAGAAGAGAAGAAAAGAAGCCTTTGTCACACCTCTTTTTTCCTCTGATTGCTCCTCAAGACAGACACTTTTAACTCTATTTGCTGTTTCTTCTACTCTGATCCTACATAATCCTGTGCCAAATTGTTATTTTGCTATTCTTGTCACTCTGTGCTTTGAAATTTAGCTGCATAATAATTCCTTCCATCCTTGATTGCACTTCTCTTCCTCTACCTTTCAATATACTTATATTTGTTCCCAACCCCTTATCTAAACCTTTGGGGACAGACGCAGTTCAGAATTCAACCCCAAGAGGACTTGAGAAAGCTAATATAATCATAGGCCATGTATTACTTAACATCCCGGGGGGGGGATGTAATGAAACACATTACATTTCTGCAACAAAACATGAATATTGATTCCCAGTTGGATAAATAAAGACTATAAATAGATTCATGGCAGTTCAGATCAAGTTTGCCATCAAATGGTGTTGTAAATTCACAAAATTTGCTACTTTTCATAGTTTCATTTTAATTCCAGAGTTTAGGATAAATAAATTCAGATTTAGATCATAATATTGATAAGTCAATAATCAGTGTTCACATTATACGATGTGATGTAACATTGTTTAGTTCTGAGTTAGGTGGTGTAGTTGGTGACCCAAGATCTTGTTTAGTTTCTCATAATAACCTTTTGATTTTCTGGAGTCAGTTGTCTTGGTTTTTTATTAGCTGTTTTCATAAATTTGCAAGTAAGTGAGTATCCCAATAGATCTGGAAGGTGCCTATTAATACTTTTCCTATGAACATCTGGTCTCCTCCAGCAAAGAGAACCAGTTGCTCCCAAATTAGTTGTTTTTTGTTTCATATCACAGTCCAGAAAAAGATGTTGTCTAGCAACTTCTGGAAAAAGTCTTAAGAAATTACTATGGATTGGGCCTTTATATAATTTGACTTGGTAGAGAATTTAACCTAAAGTCAATTTTTATTCATTATTCTAAGGCTTTTTGTTTGTTTCTGGCTTCCAGTATTAGCTTCTGAAAAGCCCAACACCATTCCAGCTCCCGATCCTTAGAATGAAGATGTTTATCTCCCTGGCTTATTTCAGTGTCTTCTCTGTACTTGCGTTCTTGATGTGAATCTTTCTTAATTCCTACTACGGGCATACAGGGATCACTTTTAATTGTAAGATTCATTTAATTTTCACTTTTCAGATTTAAAAATTTTTACTTTTTATGATTTCCTACCATCCATGTTATATGATATCCTTAGAAGTCTTGTTACAGTTGAGACTCACTCTGGGACTTCCCATTTATAGAAGCAATGACACATACTACTTTTCTAAGGTGGTTTTATGTTCTTCTATCTTGAAATTGAAAAATGACTAAGCAGTTTTTTATTGTTTTGATAACACATAAGATTTAGGTGGGGATATATTAATAGTGTCACAGTCTGTTTGTCTCTACCTACCTCTCAAAATACCTACATAAAATGATCTGCTACATTTAACAAACATGGTAGGCACCATCATCAAAGTATCTGACCCTCAGATAAGATTCCACTTCCTGGATATTACTCTTTAATTTATTAGCTAAGGACCTTGGCTCAATCATTTAAGTTTTTCTCTCCATTTCATTTATAAAATGATATAATAATAGAAACTACTTTATATTGTTTTGAGGATTAAGTGAATGAATGCACAGAAAATTCATAGGGAAAAATATGACAGACATAGCATAATCAATAAAATTTGTTACTTTATGACCTCATCTCAGGTTATATTGGCCATTCTCTTTCTAAAATAGTTAAATAGCTCAACAGTTCATCTCTTTTTATAAGTGCCATTCAATGAATGCTATGTCAACATCAACCACATCACATCCATGGCTTCCCATCTCTCTGAGGCTGGCGATGATGCCCCCCAGAAAACCAAGCAGATTTCCATGGAGCTAGACCAGGGGCAGAAGAAATTTGCCACTGCCCTGGACAAACAGAGCACCATCCTGGCCATGTCTACCATGTTCCAACCAAAGGTCAAGCAGGTTCAAATCCCTAGCACTGCATTTCAGAGAAAAATGCCTTCCTTACATGTAAAATACCTCCTAGCACTATAAGAGCATCAATGCACGCATGTTGTTTTAAAAGTGAAGATGTCATCAATGGCTAATAGTGCCAGCAGTTTTCCTAGTTTTGCAGTTTCTTAATAGCACACTTAATGAAGCAAGATGGTGTAAAACTATAATCCCAGCACTGTGGACAGCTGAGGCAAGGAGATCACAAGGTGGAGTCCAACCTGACTCATTCTGTGACTCAAGGAGATCCTTAGAGTATATCTGAAAAAACTCTCTGAGGCTATACCTGTAGTCCCTTGTGGAGATGCAAGGTACAAACTCCAAAACTGCAAAAGTAAAAACCTAATAAATAGATGATAGATAAAAAGATTCATATATACTTAGATAAAAATAATAAGTACATAGCCACTGATTTACTCAGTATGAAGAAAAAGTTGAGCTGTAAAGTTTCCTTATCAAAGGGGTGACTCCAGGTATGGGACCCCAAGACATGACTTCACTTCCTGGCAACATGCCCAAACAGAACTTGGAACCCTTGAACAGGTATCACAATCCAGTGCCAGCCATCTCTCATGCTCATGTACCTGGAGACAGTCAATAGTGAACATGGGGATCTACTTCTCCACTTCCTGAGGACACAACCTCAGGACCCCAGGCAGAGGAAATGTATGTGAAAGATTGAGAAGATGGGTTACCGCATCCAGATGCTACAGGCCATGATGCAGGAGACACTCAACTGTCACAGACAGCCCAGGGAAGGTCCCCCTAGGACCAACCACCAGTGACCTACCAAAATCAATGTACCCATCTAAAATCTCCCTAAGCCTAGATACCAATGAAACTCAAGCTTGAAAGTTTCAACAGTCCCTGAGATACACAGTAGCTCTAGGCAGGTCTCCCAAGACCCAGCAGCAATGAAATTAGGGAGACAAAGATGTCCAAGGGTAGAGAATAAAGTCACAACAACTAGACCCCAAGAGACATGGAGAAGCCTAGTATAAAACCACCCTGACCCAGCCATCATTGGAAATTATTTGGCAGGTTGCCATGCTGAAGTCCGGCCAATGTGGTCAGTGCAGGCAGTAGGGCCACCCTCGCATATCCTGAATGGCCAAGCCTTCTTCCTGAGTACCTCCACAGCCCACACTTCTATCCAACAGGCCCTGGTTTGGGAAGAGATATGATGACAACACTTTTTGAGATGTCCTTCTCCTGTGAGGGCAATGAAGTTCAAGACACATGGCCATTTGATAATAAACAGCTTTTCACCACAAAATCTATAGATGAAGAGGAGGACCCATATACTATATTACCATTGTTGGAGGTAGAAGAAGGCTTCATGCTCTCTGAGCTTAACAAACTTTCTGCATTATTAATTCATGCATTGCCTTGCATACCAGAACACCCTACAGTGCCTTGCATACCAGAACATCCTAAAGTGCCTTGTATAACAGAACACCCTGAAGTTCCTTGTATAACAGAACATCCTAAAGTGCTTTCTCCAAGAGAAGGTAAATCCATCTACTGCAGAGCTGCATGTCTCTGGAGAAAGCTTTATTGTGCAAATGGCCACACTTTCAAGCCAAACATTTCAGCAGTCATGCTGATTGTGCCATCTGCTCTGTCCACAGCAGGGGACTTGGATGCCAGGTATACAAGTATATCAACTGTAAACTTTTGGTTCATAAGATGTGCCACACACTTGTCACAATTGAATGCAAGCAGCATTCTTTGCCATCAGAACCCATGATGCCAATGGATCAATCACCCATGGTTTTAGACCCTGCACAGATAGTAATTCCATATAATCCCAAAAGTCATGAAGCTTTGGAAGAAGTGGATGAAGGGAATGAAGCAGGGAACACCAGGGAAAAGTGTAGCAAAGCTTTGTCTAGTTTAGATCTTTAGGACTTTGATTTGCTTTGAGTAATAGGGAGAGGAAGTTATGCAAAAGTACTATTAATTCAATTAAAAAAAAACATTGCATCTATGCAATGAAAGTTGTGAAAAAACAGCTTGCTGATCTTGACCAGGTACAGCCAGAGAAGCATGTTTTGGAGCAGGTATCACCCTTTTCTTGTTAGATTGCAATCTTGCTCTCAGACAGAAAACAATCTGTTCCTTGTTCTAGCCTATGTAAATGGAAGAGATCTAACGTTTTATATGCAGCAACAAAGAAGACTTCCTGAAGAACATGCCAGGTTTTACTCTGTAAAAATCAGTTTAGCATTTGGTTTTCTTCATATGCAAGCTATACTGAAATTTGAAATTGGACAATTTATTTCTGGACTCATAAGGGCACATTAAACTCACGGACTATTGCTTGTGTAAAGAAGGACTACAGTCAGGAGACAAGACCAGCACTTTCTGTGGCACTCCTAACTACCTTGCCCCAGAAATTCTAAGATGAGACGATTATGGTTTCAGTGTGGACTGGTGGACCCGTGGAGTAGTAATGTTTGAGATTAATAGTTGAAAAGTCTCCATTTCATCTTGTTGGAAGCCGTGATAAGCCCAATGACAACACAAACAATAATCTCTTGCAAGTTATTTTGGAAAGACAAACTCACATCCCATGTGGTCTGTCTGGATAAGCTGTAAGGGTCCTAGAGAGTTTTCTGAATAGGAATCCCAAGGGATGATTGGGTTGTCATCCTCCAACAGGATCTGCTGATATTCAGGAGCATCCGTTCTCTCCAAATGTTCACTGGAACATGATGGAGCAAAAGCAAGTGATGCCTCCCTTTAAACCAAATATTCCTGGAGAATTTGGTTAAGACAACTTTGATTCTCTATTTACCAATGAACCTGTCCAGCTCACTACAGATGACAATGACATTGTGAGGAAGATCTATGAATATGAATCTGTAGCTTTTGAGTATATCAGTCACCTTTCAATATATGAAGAATGGGTCTGACCCTCATTTTTCAACTAAGTGTTCTTTTTATATTGTTGTTTAATGCATGGAAAAACTTATTACCTGCTTGGATTTAATTAACAATTTCATCATTGCCTGGAAGTTAATTTTGCTTTCTTTTTATAGTTATATTTAGATGTAATACTTGATTCTTATAGTGTGTAATAGAGAATATTGAAGTTTTATTGATAGTTACTTTTTATGATATGACTTAAATGACAATGAGGCAATTGCTTGTTAACCAAATTAGTAAACACATTCTATTTGTTGAGTGGAGACCAGATGCTTAATATTTTTTTTATTTACTATACAGGAAGATAATTTGTCATTTAAGTAGAATGTTTTACCTATGCTTGTTTCTCTTCAAACTGTATTACCTATATATTTGGGCCTCAGTTTATGTAGCCTTCAGAGAAATCCAAAAAATAATAATAATTTTGAACAAATCTGCAGAAAACACATATATTATAGTTCTATCTCCTTAGTTAAGCTTTTTTTAGTAGGCTAAAACATGAAATATATAGTAGAATTTATTTCAGCATCTTGGAGTACTGTGCTGTGGGTATGCTTTCTGCTGTTTGACCAGAGGTCAGGAAAGTGACTTGGAGAAAGTGTTTCTAAGGTGGGGCCTAGGAGCCCAGGGGAATTCTGGTGTGGGCTCAGTGATCAACATTTTGAACAGGTGCCCTGTGTGACTGTTCCATATTCAGAGGTACCCGGTGACAAGGAGAAACACTTCAGGGTATAATCATGGACGTATTTCTGACATGTCAGAGTTCTCTGTGGGTTTGTGCTGTGAATACTGCTTTGTGTTTTAGAACAAGTTCTGGGCGTTGGCAGAGACATGTGTACCTTGAAGGTGGACACGAGAATATATGTGGACATTTTCCTTCGATACTTTCATTGCTTTCAAATTTAGTTGTTTGAAGAGGGAATAGTGTATGACTGCAGGCTTTGGAGAGGTTGCATTTCTGATGAAATAGGGCATCCAAGGAAGGATGAAGGCATGGTTTTCTGGATGCCTACAAATTTTAAATCTTTCTAGGTTTAGGGCTGGGTAATTTACCTGGGATTGGACTGTGCTGGGATTGTGCCACAATGGCTTGGTTGGATGATGATGGCTACTTTTCAAGTCCTTTGCATAAAAATGGTACTAAAAGAGAGGAACACTATATCTGGAAATCTTTAATAAGTTGCTACTACTAATTTTAGTGGAATTCAATCTAGGGGCAGACTCTGGAAGGTGGCCATCATCCTCTGGATGGGTTGCAGTGGTGCAATCTTGGTGAAGTTTGATTTTCAGGTTGTCTGTCTAGTTTTGGATTTGGAGTGCTTTGGGGTCTGTGAGCAGTTAGTGAATTATCCTTTTGTCTTTTTTTGGATGCCCCATTTCGTGGGAGGCCTGGATTTTCTGAGGCTTGTGATCATGTGTTATCTTTTCTTCAAATGGCTAGGTTTGGGGTGGTGAAGGCATCAGAGGAAGATGTTTGTGCCTATTCACATGTTCATGTGCATGGTGTGTATGTTTCTGGGCACTGGCAGAGGCATGCTTTGAGCTTGTATTGAGGCAGAGGGGTGTGTTCATGGCAGAGGCTTGTGGAGAATTCAAACATGTCAGGGTTGTGTTTGTGATTTTGCATTTGAGTGTTGCTGTTTGCTGTTGAACATTTCAGGGTGGAGAGTGGTCACATAGGGCATTTTTTTGGACTTGTTTCTGGGCCCACAACGGAGTTCTTTTGGGCCTTTGGACCTTGCTTTGACAGTCACTTTATTCAAGTTGTTCTTTTGTCATCTGGTTGAATGGTGGAGAGTATATTTGGGGTGTGATATTTTAAGATTGTATAAGCAGTAATTTAAAACCTTATGAATGTTTTTTGAACAAATTTTAAATGGATGACTTCCGTGTCCCCCCGTAATACCTTATCAGTTTTATACCAATGATATATAAATATAAAAGCATTTTTCTTTGATGAGGTTTTTAACCTTTATTCAGGATGATCTTTTGTTTCTAAAATTTTTAAGTAGTAAGATTTACTGTGTATATCTTATGCAGAATTCATTATAAATACGTTTTTAACTGTGTTCTACTTCTTGCAATCTTTCAGTGTAATGTCAGTTCTTATTCTATAAAAGTTCTCTCAAAATATTCACCAGGGAAATAAGGCAGTTTACAGTCAGAATGGTTGTCATTTTGGTATTCTAAGACATAACTTATTTTGCATAAGCCTGTGGTCAGATCATTTTATGCATATGCAGCCTGGATTAAATTTAAAGTACCTTGTTCAGTGCTGGTACATTTACTTCATGAATTTGTCTTATTTTGATGTTTTTCATGTAGCATACTGCCTTGGTCATCATAATATATCATAATATAATCTGTATTTGTGTACCTTCTTTCTCATGTAAAAAAACTTTTAAATAAAACATATAATATGCACCAAAGAAAAGATGTCAAGTGATAGCAGAAGGTATAGTTTGGGGGTCACACAAGGACTACCTGGATGACAGACCACCAGTTTGCCTGTTTGGTCTATTCTGACGCCTAAAATTCCTAACTCTTCACCCTCTCCACTGGTTCAGGAGGTCACACTTAAATTATAAACATTTAGGATCAGCATAACCTCATAGAGTAATGATCATTTCCATTAAAGTAAGAATCCTCCCCCATTCCACCCAAAACACATACACTCCAAGAAGAAGCCCTTCATGCCCAGTGGGAAGCCTGGGATTTGGAATCTTGAAATTACAGATTGAATAAAATATGAAACACTACAATCTATTACAGGAAGGCCTAGTTTTCAAGGAAAAAAAGAGGAACAAAAATTTTAAACATTTGACCCTGTTCCTGCAAGAACATTGTAACCCTTGAAAACAAGATACTTCCTGTTTGCTGTCCCTTCACAAAAATGACAAAAACTAAAATAGAAAATGCAATGGCAAAGGTGGTAAGGTAAGAGCATATCTGTGTCTAAGAACCAGTAAAGAGTTATGTGCCCAGAACCAAATGAACACAGTAGTAGGAGATGGGGTGTGGATATGTCTGTGTTAGAAAGCTCTTCACACCTCAGGCAATGCTCAAACCTTAAATATTAGTGCCTGCCCTTCTTATCCACAGCACACGTCTGTCTTTCTTCCACACGTGGATCATTCAGACATGGTAGATATCTGTCCTCTCCTTCCCCACATGGACAAATATTATCATTCTCCTTTCCTCTTCCTCATAGAAAACTAGTTTTCTGATAAGAATTGGAGGAGCTATGGTAGTTTATAACTGGCAGGGGTTTTGTATTAGATCCCATTGGACAAGTGAAGAAAATGGGTTTCATTAGGACAAAGTGAGAAGCCTAGAGCCAACAGCCAATTAAATCAACAAAAAGATTTGGGACAAGCTCAAAAATGATTTGATGAACTCATTTACCCTACCCTGATATGTATTGCTTGGTATGCTTTCTGCAAAAGGCTCATGTCAACAGAAGCCAGAGCTTGAGTCTAAGTAGTAGATGGTGAAAAGTCCAAAGATTCGGGGAGAACATTATCCATTTAGCAACAGGATGGATTTTGGGAATGTTTGGTATTGAATAAACAGCTCCTTGATTTGTCTGATTTCTTTCTCAGAATGATTTTAGATATGTCTGGAGACATTTGGGGTTGTCACAACTCTGGGGAGAAGTTGCTACTGGCACACAGGCCAAGCATGCTGCTAAATACAACATTTGGGCAACCCCTTTTTCACATTACTGTGCCAAAAATAACAGTTTTTCTAACTCTGGTGTACTCTGCAGGTAAAAGGAGTGGAGGGAAAAACTTACCTATAGTTGGCTCTAATGTAATGCTCTATGTAGGTTTGTTCATCAGAAAAGAGGGCCAAATGAATGTCACTGAATACTGAGAACATCACTCCTATGTATCAAGATAAAACAGACCAAGAAGTTAACTATATTGCATTCTGATTGAAGGGTACATTCATCTGCTACTGGAGACATTTCGTTCTTTAATTTTACTTCTGTTATTATACAGCAGGAAAAACACACTGTTGCCTCCAAGAAAAGATAAGCAAAAGTAGACAGAAGATGAGGAAGTATAAAAAAGAACAGCCAAACAAGACACAAAGCTATTGTTGATAAAAATTTGTGTTCAGTAAGGCGACTTTACCTGACACAGTTGCCTCCTTAGATACTCTCTTTTCTCCTTTCTGTATGACTTATCTTTGGATTTCTGGGTACTACCTCTTTTTATTTAATTTTTTGCTGAATAGAAAGACAAGTTGGCTTTGAAAAGGATCAAATCCATCATTCCTCATGCTATTTTCATTCTCAGACTGTGACTCCCTTCAGCCATTTTGAGTGCTGTTGGAGTTCATGCTGCTTTGAATCAAATTATTGATCTGTGCCTGGAGGTCTAGGGCATGCTGGTAACTGACTCCTATCTCCATGTGGCTCTGGAGAAATAACTCCTTGTTGTGACTTATCCATCTTCTCAGTGTCCTGCTCAAAGAGCCGCAGTGGGAAGCACTGGTCCAGCTTGAGCTTGTGCACATGCCACATGTGATGCAGGTGTTGCTGGGTGGGGTGTGGCTTGTCCAGGAGGCTGGCGATCTTAGTCACCAAACTCTGGAAGTCAGCACTACCCGGGAAGCAGTTGCGCCCTGAGAATCCACCACGGCAGTGGATGCACTGTAGCAGCAGTGTAGTTCCTGCACTGAGGCCTTCAGCACTTTTTCTTGAACTGTGTGTGTTCATCAATTTGCCACTGAGAGCCCTTTACGTCCACAGGGAACGCCTTCCAGGCCAGCGCCCCCTGCAGGTCCTCATGGCGTAAGAGCAGGTGCGCTGTTGAAGAACTTCTGCAGAGCTGCAGCTCAATCCACTCCTATGGTTGTAGTGCAGAGAGCCATCTAGCTCCTCCCACCAGCTTCCCGAGGCCTGCCACGGACACCATGCTCATCTCAAAGATGAATTTTCAGCTGCCAAAGTTGGTTTTCTGTTTCTGCCAGAAATTGTCTGGCTTCCTGTTGAGGGCCACATGGATCTTGGCTGGACAGGCTTCCTGCAGCGCTGTGAGGAGGGGCCTGATGAGGTCCTACTTGGAGCCTGGCATGTCGATGATGACGGTGAAGCCACATTTGCACACGTCCTCACTTGGCACATCACAAGTTTCTGCAGGTCTTCCTGTCTTTGTCTGTCATGATTGCTTCAAGCAGAGAAGGTCAAGATGGGCTACCTTGCGTATCACGGCCCCGAGGCACGAAGGTCACTTTTCCCTTTAGGATGGAAAGGACATCAGAAGATTTCCAACTGTCATTCCAAAAAGACCCTGTCTAGAAAAAGGCATCCATGGTGGAGTCGGTGGCTCCTCCTTCCTCTGCTGCCCTCTCAGTAGTGTTCGTGACTGGAGGAGGGTGTGCATGGGCACTGGGCAGCCGGTGAAGGCTGGGGCCGAGGGCAGCTGGGTGCACTGGGCAGCGGGCATGGACCTCCAGGCACGTGCCTGGTGGCAGGGCTGGGGCAGAGTATGCCCAGTCTCCCTGAGGCAGTGGCTTGCTGCCGGCCAGGAGCGCCTGGGTGCCTTCCTTCCCCCAGGAGCGGCAGCTGGCTCTCTCTGGCTCGACTGTCCATCTGTCTCTAGCTTGACTCTCTTGACAGTATCAATCATAATAGACTGGGGAGGATCCTCAATAATATGCAAGCATGCTGCTATTTATTCCATTAAAAAGGGAAAACAAAACTCTGGATCTTTCTGTACCTCACTTTCCATGTCAGTTAAGCTTACTTCTCTAAGCAGTTTTGCAGTGAAATTCTTCAGAAGAGTTGTCTACACTTGTAGCTTTCAGTTGCCCTTTTCCATTGCATACTGGACCTGTTTCTCCAAAACCAGGCTTCAGTGCTCTGACCCCCATGCTGATAGACCCATGCTCAGCACTGACTTCTCCACTTAACCTACTGGCAGCTTTTGAAACATTCTTTTTGCCCCATAGTCTTTTGCTATTTCTCCTGCCTCACTCGTTATTTTATCAGCCATCTTTCCCTGGTTGGTACTTGTCACATGATTAATTCCTTCTACTCCATAAGGTCTCTGTCAAATGTCACATTTCAATGAAACCTACCCTGACTACTGCATTTAAAATTGCATTCATACCACTCCCAACCTCTCTCTCTTTTATTGTTTTTTTTCTCTAGTACTTATTCCCTCCTTTATTATCTCTCTGTTAAAATGCAATTTCTAAGGTAGAAATTCTATCAGATTTTACTGATGTGACCCATAACTCCCCAGTGCTACTGTATGTTACACACTCAATTAACATTTTTGGATAAATAAATAAAGTCCAGTAAGCTCAAATAGGCACAAAAATAACTACAACTAAGATTTTTATTGATAAATCTTTCAATTCTTTTTTGTTGATACATCACGTCTCTTTCTTGAAAAATAGAAACATATCACAATTTCATAGCTTGTCTTTTTTTCTTTGAAAGTATTCTGTTGATAGTCCTCATGTGTTTAAAATATTTTTGCTGCAGAGTATTTTTTTGTGGCAACCTCATAATCTTTTGACTCATGCTCCAGTGTTAAATATTAAATATTTTTAGTTATTGTTTGATATATAAATTCTATGAGTAGTAACACTCAGGTATTTCAATATTCTATAAGAATAGAGAATCTTGGCTAATTCTAGTTTTAGAAGAAACAGCGCTATCTGGGCCTGGTGCTGTGTGCCTGTAATCCCAGCACTCAGAAGGCTGAGGCAAGAGAATTGTTATATGTTTGAGGCCAGCCTAGCTGACATAGTGAGTTCCAGGCCAACCTGAACTACTCAGCAAGACCCTGTCACAAAAAAGCAAGCAAGCAAGCAAGCAAGCAAGCAAGCAAGCCAGCACTAATATAAATTATCTTTCTTTTTATAGAAATCTGTGTGAGTTCTGATTGTTTCCTTATGATAAACTGCTAAAAGCAGAATTACTGGACCAAAAGGTGTGAAGAAGGAACCTATAAAAAATTACTCTTATATATTTCCAAACTGCCCCCTAGAAAAGTTTTACCAATTAACACTTCCACTAGTGGTATATGGGAATGTCTGCTGTGTCTTGCCCATACGGGCTTTACTTTTTGAAATGCCAATTTGATTTGGAAAAAAAAGGGACAATTTATTTTAATCTGTGTTTCTTTGATAGCTGGTTCACTTGATTGGTTTTATTTTTAGTCAACAAATACAAAAAATTTAAATATATATGCATATATAGTTATCAAAATTTGCAGCCTTCACTTGCCTTGTATTTCCCTTCCCCTTTAAAAAGGTCTCTGCATTAGACTTCTAGCATTTGGTCCTTTTGCTGTGTGATCCAGGAAACAGTTGGTGAACCTTGTAGAAAAGGCAAAAGAAGTGGAAATGCTGTGTGTGTGTGTCAGGGTTGGGCTGGGTGTGGGATGGGCTGTGATATTAAAAATAAGAAATGGAGTTTAGTTATATTTTGAAAGAGTAAAAGGCTGAGGGTAAATAACTGACTAAATAAAATGATGAGATGTAATTAGTAGCTGCACCTGACTTTCCTATCAACACCAATTAACCGCCCTTCCCTTCCCTTCCCTTCCCTTCCCTTCCCTTCCCTTCCCTTCCCTTCCCTTCCCTTCCCTTCCCTTCCCTTCCCTTCCCTTTTGAAGCCTAAACCTGGCTTTCTTCTTACTTTACTATCCCT
>PVJX010034880.1:0-18608 GCA_004027295.1 Dolichotis patagonum | reverse complement strand
CTGTTTTGTTTGGTTGTTTTCTTTGTTTTTTCTCTTTAAATAAATTTTTTTTAAAAAAGGAGCAAAGCAGTCACTGTCTGAATTAGAAATTACCAGAATGATTTAGATTTAAAATCTGAAAGTGGTATTTTTATGTGATAAGCTACCACATTGGACTCCTATCATCAAATTTTGATTAAATGTCTTTCTGTTTCTATGTGGTATTCCTTCAGTTTGTGTAGGAATACCTCCTTAGAAAGTAAGGGAATTGAATAATACCTGCACTGTGTTAATTTGAAAACAACTCAGACACTAAAGGAACGAATTCTCAACCACATAGACAAGAAAAATGCTTAGAGCCTTCTTAGGAAAGCCAGAACAGCCCAGAGCATGGTGGCTGTGACACAACCTTTGTAACCTAAGGGCAACTAGTCTTAATTGATAAGAAAGGGCAGATGTCTTAGTTACTTTTCTCCTTGTGGGATAAAATACCAGACACCCATAAGCTAAAGGAAGAAAAATTTATTTTAGCTTATAGTTTGTAGAGGTTTCAGTCCATAGTCCACTGGCTCCAAGGCAGTGAGGCATGGCAGAGGGGCATCACAGAGGAGAAACAGCTCACAGCATGGCCAGCAGGAGCCGGCAACCTTCCTTCTCCTTTCCCTTTTTATTCCATTTAGCTACAAGCCTATTGGTTGGTGCCTCTCCCAACCAAAGTGGATTTTTCCTTGTCAGTAAATTCATCATCCACACCCAGAATTGTGCTGGACCAATCAGTGAACACACCCATAATCTACTATCACACACTCATCATCTAGTCACTCACAAAAGCCCCACCTATGATTCTATGTGGCCCAGGGGACGGGATTTAAATGTAAGCCATAATAGGTCATGTAAATTAATTAAAAATTTTATTAGTCGTCATTTTAAATTTGTACTATTATTTAGTGCATCCATTCTTTTCAATAAGTAGGCCTCATATGAACCAATACAGATCCCAAGACTGTGCACTTTTCACAAAAAACTAATAGCCTGAAGTTATTATATTTCTTTATTTTTCTTGTAATAATAAATACAGAATACTGACTACCTTATTTAAGAGCTTGACTAGTTCGGTACCTTGCCCAGCTATAAGCTTAGTTCTGCTCTGCATACCATCCCCTGGAAATATGACAAATAGCTGAATACTCCAATTTTCAGTCACAACTTTAATTATGCTTTTCAATATTAGCTCTCATCACTCACAATCCCATTTTCCCTAGCTCAAGTGTTCATTTATCTTTAATGCTCATTCACCAAACATGTGTACAACACTCCATTCTCCAGCACATACAATGTGCAATTTTGGAAAATCAATAGAAACTGTAGCATAAAATAAATCATACAATTAAATATATAGCAGGAACCAAAAAATTTGGAAGAAGGATCATATTTCGCTCACATCTCACTAAGAAGTCATACATTTTAATTGTAGGAGGTAGAAGAATATCAGCAGGTGCACCGTAATCCATTACGGAATAGCCACAAAAAAGTCCCTGCTCACTACCTGTGGTTCATGCACAGAAACTCAGAACATAAAAAGGAGACAATTATATATATTGCGATTGGTAGTGGAAGGCACTAAATGTCTATTCTGATCAAACACAAAGGCAAATGTTCATTTCTAGTCACATGCCCCTCACAGAATTGTGAGTAGAAGTGAATAAATACCCCACCTGAAAGTCTTTCTTGTTTTTCACTTGAGTCTGAGCATTATTTACTTTAACCTGAATCACCCTTAGTGTCCTTCACACCTAAGAATTTTGTTTTTCCATGCAATTGCTTCAAAACAAAGAAGATCAGAGGCTTCAAACAGACTTCAGAAGCAATTCAACACACAAACTTACTAATAATATATATTATATTTATATATATGGTCTGAACTTTGTTGGCTCAGGTGGCAGAAAACATATGGCACAGTCAAGCACACAGACCATTCTGATCTTCAAAACCAACTTCACTGAGCCTGTGTTTCTAAACATCAAAAGAAACCTTTTAGAAAAGCCAATCAAACAGCAAAAATTACCATACTATTTAACTATAAGTCCCAACAATGGCTTTAGGTACAATATTTGAAGTGACCGGAATTAAATGGGAAACTTATAAATTATCTTGCATTTCTATTGTCAAAACGTTTATTTATCATTACTGGATTTGATTTAAGATATGATTAGCTGAAATTACCCCCGGAAAGGAGATACATGTGTACTTTCTGATGTGTTCTAACATCCACTCAAGAAATCTGTCTAAATCCAGGACCAAGAAGATGCTAAAATGTGATCAGATGTGCACTCCAAGGGAGCACTGTGTTGTGAAGATTGGGAAGAGAATTTAGAAATACATCACAATGCAGCACCCTGTAAGTGGTGCAGAGAGGTCCTAGAGAGCCTCACAGAAGCCACTAATTGTTCATAAGCTGGAATTGCATGGAAACAGTTTTCAAAATGAACAAAATGGCAGCAAATGATGTGATGGCTCACGTTACCAAAGGCTAACCATTATGGAATCCACCTACAGGAGGATTCTCAGTAGTTCCTCTGGAAACGGTTAGCCCTCCCCAACTTTATTCTGTCAGCCTTTATGTTGTATTGATAGCACACACACAGAGATTTCTAGACAACACTCACAGAAAATTTGTCCTGGCCAAGAACCCGTCTCTCCCCAGAGAGCTTAGCAGACAGGAAATATTTATATGTCTTTGTAATCACATCACTCTGTGAGTGACAGGGAACACAGACATGTCAGCTCTCTACCAGAAGTCTTCCTTGCTCACTTGCCAGGTTTGCTTCTATTTTGATTACAGAATTAAAATATAATTAGTATTCTTTAATGAGTGCCAGTGTGACACATTGAGACTTAGTAATTACTGTAAAATGATGAATTGTGATTGAATGCCCCCATGAACAATGGACGCTTTAAGGCAGTACATTTACTGCTCAGTTGTTACTATAGCTTTTAAAACCCCCGCCTTTCACTGGATCATGTACAGTTGTTTTAGGATTTGAGTGATTATGCCCGGTTATCACGTACGTTTATAGACACAGCCAGCTGCTCCGACATAGTTGAAGTTTCTGAGTTCTTTGATCATGTAAAGAACCCAATAACTGAGGGTTTTTTTTTTTGCACACTTAGCTAAATGATATCTTTTCAAGTTACCATTCTCACTGAGATACAATTCCTGACACCCACAACTTAAAGGTGGAGAAATTTAATTTGCCTCATACTTCTAGGGGATTTAGTTCATGGTCAGCTGACCCCAAAGCAAGAATATCACAGCAGAAGGGCACTGCAGAGCAAGCTGCTTAGTTTATGGTGAATGGGGAGCAGAACAGGAGAATAGTGCAAAAGAAGAAGAGGTCAAGGACCTTATACTGCATAGCATCCACTACATAACCACCTCAAGACACCCCAAAACGTGCTTTACTGATCCCCTAGGCATTTTCTTAGACCAATCAAGTTGACAGTTAAGGTTAACCATCACATGCCCTATTACAACTTGTCTGCTTTTAAAACAATCTTGTTCAAATGCCATCAGCTTTTCTCTTCAACCTAACATAGGACTTTACTGTAATTTCAGGAGTTTTGTATACAGTCAGTCTCAGCACGGTTTAGAGCAGGTCTAAAAACTGATTGTACTAGTCAAATCTCAATACAAAGATGGTAACATTAAATAAAATGCATGCCCTACCGAAGTCTGTCCTTTAATGCCCTCTTTTCTGGACTAACCGAATATAGCATGACAGTAGGTACCAACACTGATAGATTTCTCAATGATACTGGAATTTGAATGAACATTAAAATAGTTAAGTTCTTTGTAGAAGTCAACCTTTCATTACACAGCAAATGAAAAACAAATAAAACCTGGGCAAACATTTTATGATAACTCAAGAAAGTTTGCCTAAAAAGAGAAATTGTAACAATCATTGAATTAAACATAATTTGCTACTATCCCATCTGGATTTCATACCCTTTGGAGAAAACCTGTCTGTGACCTTCTAGCTACTCTGGAAGCTTGTGTGGGTACCTCAGTACTGTCTTACATAGTAATCAATAGCGTTGCTCAGGTGAGTTAGGGAATTCACATCTCCTTTGAGTAACAACTGCCTTCCAGTAATTTAGATCCAGTAATCCTAGATCTGCCCTGTATAGGGGAAAATATAAAAACCACATGATTCGTATTTCTCAGACAGTCATGCATATGACAACTGCTACCAAGTCTTTTAGACATCTCCAACTTGAACATCTCTCTTTCTCATAAAAATTCTCTTGGAATCTTACCTTCCCTCAAAAGGCAGCATATTTATCAAACAGCAAACACGATAAACAGAAAGAAATGTAAAGGTTGGAAAGTTTCCTGATTAGGAGTGCATTTGGTACTGCTGTGCACATTTCACTTTACTTTGGCTAAATAACCAGATCCTCCCATACTTGCCAACAGTAGATTAACTTTTTATGCAACTTTATTTATTTCACTCCTGGCATGTATGACATTTTTGTTTAAAGTCTTCTGATCATTTTTGCATGGAATGATGTCCAGTCATTTATCTCTATTCAGTATTTTGAATTTAAGCCAGCAATCTTCCCTCTCCATCCTGTCGGATTTTATAGTGTTGTTTTATTGTCCCAATCTATTTAGAGAATGTTAATCTTGCTCTGAAGGCTGTATTAAAATCTCTATGTTTGGCTTGTTTGAAAATTCCATGAGTCTGCTTTCTATTCCAAGTTGTTGCTCATAATACTGAACAGAGAATGCTCAAGAGCAGACACATAGTACATGCACAAATAGAAGTCTCTCTTTCCAGATTCAGTAAGTAGAAGAGCTACTAGTTAGCAGCTCCCTCGGCCATATCCCAACCTAACAAAGATGTCATGAGTATCTCAATGAAATGCTTTTCTAGAATATGTATTACTGGGGACTTTCCCAGTCTATCAATCTCCACATAGCAACCTTCCCTTTCATTTCTAAATGCTAATGATCTTCTATTTCGTGGAAGACACAGCATACTGAGTTCCTATTCTTGTTCTTTGTTCTTTCTCCGTTTTGAAAATCAGAACAACCTAACAACTTTATTCTTAAGAACTACTTGCATAAAATATAAAAGTTTGCTCACGTAGAAGCCACGCATACTTGTATTAAGCAAAAACCATGTCTCTGGAGCTATGTAGTATTGTGATTATTCTATATTAACTTGTGATTTTCCAGAATGCTAAAGTACATAAAGCAGATATACTATTATTTAAAAACAATTAAAGGGGCGTGAAAATGTCAGCCCATAAATGAGACAGCATTTCATGTTTCCAATAAGACCATGTCAATTGAAATTAGCCATCACAATTGAAATTTTAAAAAATAGTTAAGAGACATATGCCCATGTTTACAATTTGAGGAAAATTGACAAATGTGTGTGTTTTGCCAGTTCTTTTACAATCAACTGTTACCCATAATGGGGGAAAATTAAAATCAGTAATTACCATTCATGTCTGCCTTTGTTTTAAATGTGCTTTGAATTTTTTAAGCATCCATTTCAATAATTATTTGTGACTGGCCAGGACATATAAAAGGTCTAAGGTTGGATATTCAGCTATTTTGTACAGTAAAATACTTTTATGATAAATTCTTTTTCCTCCTTTTCACTCCAGTGTTGAGCACATTATGTTTATAGCTCATCTTGTAGATAATCCTTCAAGCTTCACTTTTTTTAGGCAAGGTCATTATGAAAGTCTTTTTCCATTTGGCCTTGTTGCTGCTTGGAACTGGAAATTGCTATTTGCTGCCTGCCAATTACAGCATAATTTAAGGTTTGACGCTCCCAGGCACAGTTCCTGAAATACACAGCAAAAGCACGTTAAGGTGGAATGCATAATATTTTCTTTGCATTGCACGGCTTCAATATATTGCATAGAAATATATCAAAATTAATAAACAAATCAATGGGAAAAAATCTTTCCTCTAAGAAACTTTTCTGTAATGATTTTATTATTCTCTCTTTGGCTAGGACCATAGCAAATATTTTCCCAGGAATCCATATTACTTGCAAGTGAATTTATTTGGACCTATGACCCTATGAGGAGTATAAATATCAATTTTAACATACAATTTAAATGGAAGAAATTCAGCAAGGTATGACTTTTTAAAATCAATTTTGAATAATTAAGAAGGGAAGACAGAAGAGAATTAAGTTTCAGTGATCTTTTCAACTCTCATTTTTCTTCTTCTGGTATTTATATCTGAATTATCTTTCATTTCTACTGCAAAGTAAGAAAGCTATAGACAAATTAAATTTGTGTTCTAAGAATCAAGTTTATTTTTAGATGCAAAAAGCTTTGTTTTTTGGTAGATGAAAAAAAATGGATGGGGCACACTGTAGTACTTCTGTAAACCTGCCTTTCTGTTGGTTGGCATTTGGAAGCAATAAAACCCTCAGAAAGATACTCATGAAAGAGAACTTCCAGAGCTGCTTCCAAAAATAGCAAGAACAATGAATAAGTGCGTGAAGTGAGGGAGAGTGTCCTAGGGGCATGAACAACAGTGTGTCTTTTATTAGAATAAATTTTTATTTAACATTCACACTTTATATATTGATCACTCTTTGTTGTCGAAGTCTGTAGGCCTCTTTCTTGACCTCCTTCCTTTTGTCCAAACAGAGCACCAACAAAACAACAAACCTCACTCCTAGCATAACTCCCAAATCTGAGGAGGCCACCATGAGGGGGACAGAAAGTTGACATGCCATTCGATATATGTCCACTCATTTTTTCTTTACTTACATTTTGAGCAAAAATTCAAAAGCATAAATGAAAACTCAAAGAACAGTAACAGACAGAGGGTTGAAGACCAGGATTAAGAAGAAAGTTGACCTTCTCCAAATAAACCAGCTAGTGGAAGAAAATCAACCAGACCGCTATTAGCATAGTCTGTGGCAGAAGGTTTTCTAGGGAGCTTCAGGGGGAAAGGGTCCATATTTCAGCTAGATTCAAGAATTGTTGATGAAGGATGGTTCTCAAAGACAGAGGAATTATTCTGTGGATTAGCAGTCATTGGTGTGGACAAATTACATTTTCCTGGGGGAAAAGAAAAGCTAAAGTCACACCGTAGAGTGTATGGGGAGGCCACGCTGAGGGCTGCAGTGGAACCTGAGCCCTTGGGCTGCTTTCCCTTACAAAGAAGGATTTGAAACCCTGTGGGATGCAAAAAGCTTCCTGACTTAACAACCAGAACTCAGTGAGCCTAAGTTGGAAACAGCTTTCTTTAAAAGGGAAAAGAAGGCTCATTTCTTTTTTTAAAATCACCTGATGCATTGGGTCTTTAGAATCCCTGGAGATGATTACAGTTTCAAGAGGAAACATACTCTTTTACAGCTGAATGACCAGTAACCAAGTTAAATTTCATTTGTCTTCAGAATTTTTAATTTGCCTTATAATATAGAAAAGGGAGGCTGCATACCTTAAAAATTAAATCTTCTCAAAGTCACGTGAATGTAGATTCAATAATGGTTTATTCAGAGTATACAATAAAACTTTTCTTACTCCAATGATCACTAGACAGGATCTGAGACGGTCTTCCCAAAGATGGGCTAGGGATCTCAATCTTCCCCACCCACCATGAAGTAACTTCGTCCACTGTCAGCACAGGAAAGCATTTCAGGACGTGCTAGAGTGAGGCATAGACAGATTTATTAAGCAGAATCAAAGACATATATTCTCAGAAAGGAGTGCAGACGCTTGAGGATGAGGCACTTCTCATCGGGGTTGAGGGTATTTATGTGGTTTTGGGGATGAACAAGATGATCCAGAATGTGTCTGCCTAGTGTCTCCCAGCTGTCCAGTTAGTGGACTACATTAAAATGCAAACCGTGTGCATGTGTCTTAAGTTTAGAGATAGGGCTCTCAATTAATAGTGCTGTTTCCTGGAGGATGGAAGTCTGCGGAATTTGTGGATTTATAGTATCAAGAGAAAAATATAGTCCCTATGTCCAGACTTATTGTATCTTTAAGACTCGTAGCAATTTAGGAGTGAGAAGGCTGGAAGAAAAACAGGCCTGGCGATTTAAAAGGTATTGTAACCTTGAGTCACTGATTGTGTCTTAAAGTTGCATGTTCCTCAAAAGTACAATTTTACTTTACAATTTCTTTTCTACCTATCCTTTTTTCTTCTGTCTCATCTCATAACTGTCTGCAATAATGAACTCAAGATTTAATTTTAGCTATTCAAAAAAGCCACATTTTGCATGCTAAGATGATCATAACCAGTATACATTATAGGCAGGTACATAGGAGGTAGGTAAATTGATATCCTGTGTCATTATGCTCATCATATACATATATATATATATATATATAGGTTTATTACAAGATCAAAATCCTCTCCCCAGATCCATAAATTAGATTGATAGTAATCCTGTCTGGCTCAAACTACTCTCAGAAACCATAACTCAAAGCACAGATAGGAAGGAATTGCAGTGGGGGCTGACTAGTCATTCTCCTAAAAAAGAGGGAGGTATTGATAACTTGGCTTTTTAGCAAGAAATAGAATCAAAGGTCTACGCGAGCGATTCTAAGGCATGGTGAGTTCAGGAAGGCTCAGGGTGGATGGAAACCAGAGAAAGCCGTGGAACCTCCTTTAAGACTGGCTCTGGGCCAAGTCAGAAGATCTAGTAGAATTCCATAATCCTCTTCCTTAAAAATATCAAGCAAAATTGCTTTCATGTGGGATCAGCACTAAATTAGGGTCCAGATGGCATGGATGGCACTAGATCACTGCCCAGAAGAAGGAAAAAGGCACTGTGATCTGAGCTAGCAGTAATAACCAAGAAGGACCACAGTCATCGAGTTTGGGGGCAGGGCCAAGAAGCCTGCTCCCAGAACAAGTGCAGGTGACATTTTCCTGTCAGAGTGCAATGCCTACTAGTCATAGGACGTGGAAGCCACTGCAGTCTGCTGCTCTGTGGTGCCTGTGCAGAGCCTGAGTGGTATTTCACAACCCAGAGCCCCAAAGGAGCTGTGGAAAGCTACGGACCGTCAAGTGCAGTTAGGAAGGCACAGGAAGTTTCTAGAGACTTGTTTTGCAAGCTGAGAACTGTTTTCAACTGTTGTGGTGTCCTTATGATTAATGTAACCTGTACAGTTGTCTGGAGTAACAGATAAGTATGATGAGCTAGCCCCGGTCCAATGAGAACCGGTTTTTACATAATGTTTGGAGTCATACACCTAGAAAGGCTTTTTAAAATGCTCTTACAGTCTGACAGGTTGTGCTTATCACAAGTGCAGAAAGCTCACATTTACATTGCTAATGTCACTCTTCCAAGTTTGTTGACTTTTCGGCCTATCTTTAACACACGTTAATATTATGCCACCCTTCGCAAAGTCAGTTTCCCATAAGAAGGTAGGCAGTCTCATCGCTCTACCTGTGGAAGCTGAACAAATCCACAGACCCATCCCCCAGCCCATAATATGGAGTCAGTCACCCTGCCCAGACCTATGGAGAAGGGGTCAGAATGCAGTACCCCAAAACATGTCTGTTTGGCACAAGGATTATGTAGAGTTAAAGGTGCTTGAAAGCTAGCAGGTATAAGAGTACATGACCTTTCTTTTTCTTCTTAAAGACAGGACATAAAGCCCAATGGAAAGTTGCCTTCCTGTACAAAGAGGACAGACATATCCTTATCACCAGAAATGGGAAATCACTGGGGCAGAGAAAATTCTGTGCAGATCTTGATAAATTGACACTCACCTGCTCGGTCACTTCCCCGTTGATGGCCGTGGCCCAACCCGTGTGTCCTGTTAACATAGGAATGATATCAGGACCTCTCTAAGGGAATTATTACCAACCCCAACCTGCTAGATGTCCAATACACAGAGTTTGTGTTCTCTAAAATCAAAGAATGAATTCTAGGAACAACAGAGGTTCAGAGTATGAATATTTTTTGAGGAGAAGAGGTACAGTTCCTGAGAGGCAGGAGGACACCCAAAAGTAGGTTGTCAATGACCCCGCTTTCCAGGGGGAGCTTTTGTAGAACAAAACCGATGAGGGTACAACATGGGTTAAGTATATGAACAACCAATAAGGTTCCAAGTATCGTGGCTTAGGTAATAGTGATCCAATAGGGAAACAAATCATGTAACAAGTGTTCATGGAACAAACAGAACTTTTCAGGCAGTGATGAGTCCAAGGGTCTTGGTCACCCACTGAGCTGACTGATATCCATCTAGACTTCATTAGCCCAGGTGTCACAACTTGTATCTGGCCTGGTTTCTATGTTTATCTTGAGGCCTGGTTTCCAACAGATGCACCTCTGGCCAAAGTTGTGATGAGTTTTTAATCTTTGCCCTGACTCTCTCAAGAGCCCTGCCCTCTCTGACTACCTATAATATTTTTACCTGGTTTAGCTGTCTAAAATACTGTCACATTTTTCTCCGTGTGCAATTTGGTGTATAAGTATTTTGCTCTAATTGTTTCTTTGGGGACCAACTTTTTATGGAGACTCACTATACATGTAAAAAAAAAAAAGTCCGGGCCTTTCTCTTGTCGATTTGTTTCACATCAATTTAATTTTCAGGCCCAACTGGAGAAATGAGGAGAGAAGAATTAGAGTTCTTCCTCTTATGTGTTACTTAGACTTGAGAACCAGAAAAATAAGCAATCAGACCTGGGAAATAGAGAAAGAGAGAAGACATACACATGTCTCTTAGAAAAATGGGAGGACCCATGAGCACAATAGTAAGAAAATGAACACAAAACTACATTTACAACTGAGACTGTGATGGGACAAGAATCAGTAAACTTCTGATCCTGTAACATTAAAAACTTGATTTACATTTTCTTCTGAGACTGGCAGGGACTTAATAGCTGCTTTTCTTAAAGGCAATGACTTTTCACTGGGGCCTATAGAAGCCCAAATGAATAACTAAAGCAGAAAAAGCTTGATTTTCATTTTGTATTTGTTTCTTTTATTACCTTAAAACTTTGGGTCAACTCTCAGACAAGTGTGGTCGTCATTTAGGATGAATCTGTCTAAAAATTAGCAATACAAATTGTTATCCCTAAATTTATAAAACCTATCTCATTCCCTATCAAGGCTGGTGGCATCAGTATAAGACATTTACAGGGACATTCAATTGCCAAGACAGACCCAGACATCTCTGGTCATTGTGCTAAACTACAGTCACTCGGGGACTGCATCTACCAGACAGGTCATTGCATGGAGACTGAATTGTCCCCTCAAGTAATCTTGCAAAACCCGAACTGAAGTAATGACCAACCACACGCTGGGCGATCCCAAAATCTTAAAAGTCAGGGAGTCTCTCCAGCTGGATTCCGCTCTGGACTGTACACTAACCCCAGAGGAACCACGTTTTTCCTCATGTTAAGACATAACCTAGCGTCTAGTAGAAGAAAAGTAAGGGGAAATTAAATTATGATTTACTAAAGACAATTTATCTTACACCTTCCTTTATGACATTTCAGATGTTAAAGTGAAAACTTTACCATGCCTTTTTTTTTTTTTGACCTAACATTGAGGCTTAAACCTTACGCTCCTGTGCCTCTTGGAATTCTTGTAAACATAGACTTGTGTATCATATAAAGATACCACTCTGTTTCTCTTATGTATTCTTACCCTAGTTGTTCATTAAGAATGATGAGTACATCTTTTTAACATGAAAAAAAAAGCTGTTCCCATCCTGTTGTCGATGGGGCAGTCTGATCTCCATCTGAGCTATGTTCTATAGCTCCTCACATGGACGCTCCTTCCCATTTTCTCTTATTTTCTAGCTCTGCCTAATAAATTAGTATGTGCCTTTCACTGATAAAGGCTTTTCTGTAACAGTATGTCAAGAACCTGCCCAGGCTGAGTTAGGAGAAACACTTTGGACCCAACTGGATGACATAACTTGCTTTGGGGAGTAAATTGGGAATTTTTTCTGTAATAAGGAAAGAGATAATGTATTTCTGATCATTAATAAGCTTTATGGAGGGAAAGGATTATCTTGACATCTGTACAATAAAATAAATATCTTCTTCTAGAATATATATATGTTAGTCTAAATTAGGAAAGCTTACATATATATTCTAGACTAAATTAGCATCCACTTAAATGCTGGAGAGGGGCCACTATTTGATCTTGGTCTAGTGAGTTAAAAGATCAGGGATGAACCATTAGGGCTTGAAAAAATTTAAGCAGCTAGATTTAAGCAATGTTAGAAAGTGTTACATTACAGTGCAACTCAAGTATTTACATGCATCTTGAAATAAATGGTATTATGAAAACTCATGGTCTTAATTTTAGGAAATCAGTTTTTTTATTTAAAAAGGCAAAACAAAAAAGGGTAGAAATGACACAGAATTTCAAAAATATAACAAAAAAATAATCACTAGTTGATATATTACAGATTGTTATCTTAGAGGTAATTGCTCAAGTTACAAAATCAAAGTATAAAAAATGAACAGACAATCAAAAAATGACAGCACAAACTATTGTGTTTAATGAACTAACAAAAATTTAGTAGTATGATTATCTATTTGCACATTTAAACATACACACAGTTATATGTGGATACCTACAAGTTTAAAACAGGTAGAGAGGGAAGACTTAGAGAAAGACCTAAAAATATAATGTTGATACCAAAATTATTATCATTCTGTAGTTTGAAATGTAAAGTATGTCTATATCCTAGTTAAAATGTTACATATTTACATCTCCCCTTTTCATTCTTTATAAACAATAGTATTTTGGCACATTGAAGTGAAAATATTTCTGTAAGTAATAAATGTATGTTTATGATACTGCATTCCACCTGATGATATATGGCTTAATTATCATAGATTATTAACATTCTAGTGTTTACCATGATCTCAGGAGTGTGTGTTTTATTAAATATAGACTGTAAGTCACAGTAAGAAAGTGATATTATGCTGACCAATAATAGATATCCATATATACACTGACACTCCACATGCATGCACATAACTGAAATTAAAGCCTCATGAAATGAAACCTATACATTGCACAAAATCTAATGTACTGTTATTTCTTATATTTTACATCATTTTTTCCAATTTTTGTTTGTTTTTAAACACTGCTCATGGTCCTCAAAATTAAAATTAGCATCTACTGATGGATCTCAAGTTAAATTTGAAAATCCTTGCCTCAGGGATAACTAGTCCAGGTTTTCTCATTTTGTACTTAAGAAATTTAGAGATTTAGGCAACATTTCCAAGGTCATAAGGGACAAAGCAAAGCTGGATTGATGGCTAATCTTTCAAGTTCTGGTTTAAATGAGTATTCCCCAGTCCCCCGTTGTTGCCAAAATGAATAGTCAAGTGTAAGGGTCTCTTTTCCTCTCAGATCTGATGAGGTAAGTAAAAGTTGTTCTGTGAGTACTCGTGTGGCTCACTCTGCACTTTCTTAGGTTTCTAAGAAGCACAAATTGTGCTCCTCCTTAATCCCATGCTCCTCTGTTTCCTCTCCTTGAACTGGAAGCTTCCTGCAAACAGTTTCTATTCCTGTCAGGGTCCCCTGAGCCAGGTGGAGGAGTGTGAGTGAGTCAATGAATACCCGGAAAGTAGGTTCATGTGGCCAAGTAACATAAAGTTATGGAGGGGGGGACATAAATACTGGAATCAAAGTAGCCGTCAGCGTCCCTTCTTCTTTCTAAGGAAGAGCAATTCTATTGGCTGTGTTCATTAGACTAGTTAATGAAGGAGGTATTAAATTTGTAAGATAAGCTGTGTAAGTGTCCTAGTCCTGCCATGACAAAAGTACCACTGATAGCTTAAAAAAACAGAAATTTATTCTCTAAAAATTGCACAAGACAGAAGTTTGAAATCAAAGTGTTAACAGGGTTGTGATCGCTCTTCTAGCTTCTAGTGCATTGCTGGCAATCTTTGGTTCTTCCTCGGTTTGGAGACCCCGCACACCAATCTCCAATCTCTGCGTGCTGTCACGTTGCAGTCCCTTCTCCCCTCTCCGTGTCTCTTTTCTTTGTGTTTCCCTCCTCTTATAAGAACATCAATCAATGCATTAGGGCTGACCTTACTCAGTCCTGCAAAGGTCATGCCTCCAAACAAGGTCATATGCATAAGTGGAACTGGAAAACGTCTTTCTAGGGGACACATCCTACCCACTAAGAGAAACTAAACTGGAAGATAAGGGGAGCATGTGTAAATATCATATCGTCTCCCTAGTGTAAAAATCTGAAAGAGTAAATAAGATCCAAAATGTACAATAGATATTGTGAAAGGGAAAGGGAAAGAAACTGCTCAAAAGGAAAAAACAACTGGTATGGGGGAAAGAGAAAAGAAAGGGGAAAAGCTAGATAACTATACAACTGTTAGTTGAGCAAAAAGAAGTTTGTGCTTTCATTGTTTGATAATTTTTATACCTTTATCTTGTAATCTGAACAACGACTTTGAAGATAACAATGCACAATATACTAACCAGTGTAGATCACCTGTAGATTATTTTGTTTTGAAGTTCTGTTCCATCATTTTTATCCTTCTTTCATTTAAAAAGTAAAAGCTAGGGAGAGGGAAATAGGATAGCAGGCGGGTGGGCAGTAAGACATTAGAAGAGGCAAACAGATTATTTTCAGGGGTACAGAGGAGACTGATTGGTCAATGAAACACAGAGAAATATCGAATGAGAAAGAAATGGAGATGACTTTCTGACATTCTGCTTTGGATTATGCACCATCATTTCCCCTTTGATGCCTCTTCCAGAGACCTCTCTGAATCTTCAATTGCTTTTCAAGATTTTATTCAAGTCAGAGCTGAATGTTTATTTCAGATTTCATATTACTGCAGAAAGCAACTTACAAGGAACCCGGCATTATTTTAAATATAATAAAACCAATGCTTTTTATTAAAGGATAGTTTTATTATGAAAAGATATACCATTGAATTTTAACCACAGCCTTACCATCATGTGAAAAAAAAACAGACAAAGTAGAAAAAATAATAATGGCATCCTGACTTTACTGACAGGTGATTAAATAAAAGCAGTAAAATCTATATTTTTGAATATTATTGAATTTTGATTGAGGGATATGCACCTTCTTCTTCTGTATATTAACTACTTATTTATTTGCAGTAAAGCATAGTTATTTTCAGCTAATTATTTATTTTGGAATGCTATAGTTAACATTTTGTTCTAAATTTTTCGATGATTTTCACATTTTAACTAACTCTGTTAGACTCCACCATTCATTCATGTCTTCAAGCAGCAATCTGGATTTACTAATCAAATTTCTTAGGCACAATTCTTTATCTCCTTAGATTGACAAAGTCCAATAGAACTTACCATAGCTTTACTCATAAAATATGTACTATAAAAAGTGTGAAATAATATAAAAAGATGGAAATGCAGACATGTATTTATGTGAATGTATTCATATACATATATTTTAACATGTTGAAGTCTAGCTTAAATTTTTAAAATACATCTGTTATGTTTTATTTTTATAAGCTGTTTCATATCGTTTATATTGTACATATTACAAGGAGCTATAGTTCATTTAGTCAAATATGTTCTATATACACACATGCTATGAGAGTCTTTGACTATGTTAAGATTTTTAGATGATAAATGGACAATAGAAACAAAGAGTACAGAAGTAGGCCCGTATAGATATGCATCTCGACAAACCAGTGAGAAAACTATGAAGAGGTATTTTAAATAAATTGTGTAGGACCTTCAGGTGTCCTGGGTAGAAAAGGAAATAACCCTGTTAGTTTTTATTACTGTAACAAAATAACTGGGGTAATGGACTGCAAAAGATGAAATGTTTATTTGACTCATAGTTTTGGAGCTTTCAGTCATGGGTGAGTTGGCTCCATGATAGAGCAACACGTATGGCAGGAGTAGAGCAAGCTGTTCACTTCAGGACAATCGAGAGCAGAGAAAAGCAATGGAAGAGGAGTCTTGCATCCCAGAATTTCCTGCAAGAGTGTATCCTCTGATGATCTAACTTTCTCCCATTAGATCCTAATTTTCTTTTTCTTTTTTTTTTTTTTTTTTTTTGGTACTGGGGACTGAACACAGGATCTTCACACTAAATTACATCCCAGCCCTTGTTCACTTTTTATTTTGAGACTTGCTAAGACACTAAGTTGCCCACATTGTGCTCAAATTTGTAATCTTCCTGCCTCAACCTCCCAAAGTACTGGTATGACAGCCATACCAGACCTGGCTCTGTTCCACCACTTCTCAATAGTGTTACAAGCCAGAGAACAAGATTTCAACAAGACTGGGCCTTTGGGGAGAATTTATCCAAACCATTGCAGATCCCTGCCTTACACCATACAGAACAGTCAGTTCCAGGTAGACTAATAGCCCAAAGCCTCAGGCAAATGGAAAAGTCTTTACTTACTGAAGAACAAAATATCTTTATGCGCTTAGGAGGTTTTCTTAAGCAGAACACACACACATGTACACACACACACACACACACACACACACACACATATACACTCACCAGCCTAAATCTCTCTGGAATCATTAAAGCATATATTAACATATAGAAAGATTTCTTTACATATTAAATATTTGAAATTCTTTACATAAAATTCTTTTTAATTGTTACAATTTTTATTATCCCCATTCATTGTTGAGTTCATTTGCAATATAAAACCTTAGCTGCTGTTTATGAGTCCAAATAGTGAAATGAGAAGCTCATCTATAATTTTAAGTAATGTGACTGGAAAACAGCAAGGAATTGATCATTTTCATGACGGTGCACTTATTTTAGGAAGGATTTTATTTCTAAAGTGAATTTTACTTAATGAAAATGTAGTTACTCTTTAAAAATAGTTCATATAGAAAGATGATCAGATATGCTCAACTGGCATCCTAGGAACTGAATATTGCTATTATTATTTTTCTGATCAATAATATGTATGTTTAAAAGCTTTTACTTTCTGTGACTATATTTCTATATAGAAAGAAGCTGATTATATTTAATACATAGTCTTGCAAGAGAAAAAGTAGTGTTGTTTGAGTCAGAAGTGTGTGGGAAAGGAGTTAGAAATCTAAAATTCAGTGGTCAGTTCTGAAATGGAGAGAGAAGACAGGAATGGGGAAAAGCAAGAAACCACTTCTAATAAAAGATCTTGAAATCTTTGGCTGCAAATTGTTCTACAGCTGCACCAGAGTGAAAAGTCTGAAATGGAGTGATTGGATAGTGCAGGCGATTTCAGTGAAAAATAACAAGATAATGTCACACTAAATTTTTCAAGTTTCTTTGGGCTGTCTTAAACCCAATCACCTATAGCATCCTTTCTTTGGAAATGCATCACAGATTTAAAAAAAAAAGACTGCTAATTAATAATAATAGGATATTTGTGAAATGATTTGTGCCATTTAACATGCTTTCGTGGAATTTCTTTTATTTACTCTTTACCAGCACCCATTCAATGTGGACAGAGGAAGTATCATTTTCGGCATTTTGTTGAAGATCATGCTAGTAAATGAGGAATGATTTAAAGTGTTCCAGTTTTACCCTTTGATGAAGTCATCTAAGGCACTGTTTTTCAAAGTTATGAACTGTGAAATAATTTTAGTGGCCTGTGCCCAACATGTTTTAAAATACTATCGATTAGAATATAAATGTCAGGATACACCAAACATTGCAAGTGTAAATATTATTTTGTAAAAATAATTTTTATAAAACCTCTGGTGTGTGCACACAAAGTCTCCAGTGAAGTAATGTACTGAGTCCTGTTGATCAGAGTAAGAGCGTACTTGAAAATCTGACCTAGGAAAACAGAAATTCCCCAGTCATTATTTTGATTACCAAAATCCTATTTAAGTTTCCTTAAGTTGAAACAGTAGTTTCAAAATAGTATTCTATCAGCAGTAGTCCTGAAATATGTGAATTTATAATGGGAGGGAAAAAAGATTTTGATCAAAAAATATTTTAAAGCTATGTATCATAGCCATCTTTGAAAACTCACATAGAACAGCAGCAATTAGATGATCTGAAAAATCTAGCAGCAGCAGAACTTGTACTTCCAAATAATTTGAGCACAGGACATTTTTCATGGCAGCTTATTACCGAGGTGCTTGGGAAAAGTTCAGATAAGGTAGCTTTTTCTGCTAAAACACAATCCCCAGGGCCGAATCCACACAGCTATCTTATTTAGATAGTGGATGCACTTAGCTATTTGGTTAAGGTCTTGTATGTTAGCCCTGAAGATCAAAGTCATTTATCAGCATCTGCTCAATAAGACTATTACTGGAAACTGACTAGGTATCTTATACTAGAAAATCAGCAGTAACAAAGGGCCTAACAGGGTTGCACACAAGAAACCCTAACCATTTGTAGAGGGAAATTTTCTTTTTTTTTAAATTTTTTTTTTAATTTGAAAGAGAATAAAACAAAAGGGGGCAGTACAGATCAGATCAGAACAGGACAACATAGGCAACACAGTACTTTACATTAAGTCAACTGGACATCAACAGTAGCTAACACCATATCTCTTACTCTGCTATAGTTGAGCATAGTTTCAAATACAATAATATCAAACATAACACAATAGTATAAAGCCATGCATAGAGTGAAAGAATTACAGGGCTTTCTGAACCGAGTAACAGAAA
>PVJX010034879.1:0-18624 GCA_004027295.1 Dolichotis patagonum | reverse complement strand
GCTTTGTCAGTACTCTCTTCAACCCACCTAATGTTCTTTGTATGGAAGAACTCACAAAAACTCTTGCCAAACTCTCTAACATTCTACAGCTGTGAAGGAATTCCCTTATACCTCTTGTAGTTATACATTTCTAGAGGATGTCCATGACTATGTCAAAGTAAGACCCATTCTAATAACAATAGATTTCTTAGTATATTGCATGCTCATTCAAGTCTCACCAACAGTTTCCTTGAAACCATGTATAGCACATCTTTGTTCTTCTGTCAGTGTTAGCCCTCTGGATGAGCCATGGTCATTGCTTAACCAAGTTTGCTTTTTGGGAAATCTTGAGAGGCATTTTTTCCTGCTATGATGTCTCTCCTTAGACACACTATACATTGTAGATTATTTTCCTATGTGGTCTCATAACCTCCTTGGTCAAAAGACTCTGGCTTCACTGAGTATGAGATACTACAACCAAGGTTCTTCTCAAATGTTGGGTCCTCATTGCACTAGGAGGGCTGGGGAAAAATAGTGCTGGTGATCTTTGCTCACCTGTCTCTCTAGTTTTTATTCTTCCAAACTTAGTTTTTGAACACCAGAATTAAGGTTAATGATTTTTCTTTTTAATAGAGGCTGTAAACTTGGCATCACTATCTTATGTGAATATCAAGCACTTTAGAACATAAAGTGGAACTGTTATTTTTTAGTATTTAAACCCCTATGGAATGCTAACAGACAACAGTTAAATGTTTTATATAGATAACTAGAACGTAAAGCCACACACAACACTGTAGCATGAAAATTAAGACATTTTGTAAAACATGTATTCCCAATTTTACATGAAATACCTCTTCTTGTCATCTATCTCTATTTAATACATATGAAATTTTTATGTAACTTGTTGACTATAGTATGGTATAAATTGTAGAAATTTTTGACATTTTGGACTGCTTAATGTCTAGGCATCTCTAAGTATAATGACTCACACATAGCACATATGTCACATAAATTTTTGTTCTAATCAGTGGTCTAAGTCTGAAAGAAAAGTCTGTCACCAAAAACAACCTCAATTTCCCTTTGGGAATACTTGCAAATCTGGAAGCATGACTATGTAATACATCATGGAGATAACAACAACCAACTGTTATAGCCAAAAGAAACCCATTGTGTGAGAACATCTCACAGCCAAAACGTTATTGTTTGAGGAATTTAATGCCTTCAGTGAAAACCAGTGTACACATATCACAATTAATATACTTTTAATAAGAACTATTTGGTTGTCTTCCATAAAACTATGGAGATAATTGGGGCCTCTCATTAATGAACAGGAAAGAACTGGTTATTTTAGGCAGCTAATTTTTATCCATTGGTGTCCTGTCCAATAATCTCTGTATGCCTTAGTAAATTTTTGATAACTTATGAAAATACAAGTACAACATTTGACACAGTATTCTTGAACAATGAGAGCCATTCAAACCACGGTACATAAACAACAATTTGTGTTAATTTATCTTCTTTATTATTTATTTACTTATTTATTTTTTGGTACTGAAGATCCAACTCACAGACCCACCCTTGCCAGGCAGGCACTGTACCACTGAGCTATATCCCTAGACCAATGTTACAAAGATAAAAGCAATTTTAACCTCATTTTGACCACCTGATATATTTGATAAAGCCTTGCTTTCAATTTTTAATGAGATTCATCTATAGATTAATCTAAACTAGACAAATATGTCAAAACCCAAAATTGTAAAAAAAAAGGAACAAAAATTATTTTAGAGCTCAAATATAAAAGTTGTTTATATATTAGTTAAAACAAAACACACACAAGACAGTTTATGAAGTAAGAGTACACTCAAATACATTTGACCAATTTGGATTGCAAGCACACTTATATAGTTTTTGCATTTTTACATATAGACTGCTCAGAATTATTTTTGGGTCAATTAAGTGATTTCTTATAAAAAGAATTAGAAGGAATAAAGTCTTTTATGTTTGTGAAGGCAAAGACAACTACTAAATTTATGTTTCCTTAGCAATGTTTTGTTCTGTCAATGAACCTATCTATTTTATAAAAATCAGTCAGAAAGTCTTGTGCCATAAAAACCAGTAAGCATCATTCTTGAGGGGAAAAGAAAGAAGAGTTAATTCTCATTTTTGCCTGAGAACTCAAAGTCAGGCATATTTGTACTAAAATTTTTACATTTATTTTGAGATTTACAGGATTACATCTGGACTTGTTTTTTAAAATAAAACAGAAATAAATGAAAATCCACTACACACTAGAAGGGCCAAAAAGAGGAGATACTTACCATTTGTGGAAACCTGTCCTTAAATTCAGCAACCATAGATGTGACAATTGCCTAAGATTGAAGTTTGCTGTCTACTGTTATTTCTCAGGGCCAGGGTAGCAGAGAAATGACAGAAGAGTGAATTCTTGTATAGTACAAAAATCAAAATTTAACCATCTCAGATGCAAAAACATGAATAAGATTTAGAGCTTTCCCAGGGTGAATCTGTAATCCTTAGCAAAACATGCCTCTAGAAACAGAAGTTATGGTTGACTCCAGATACACTGTCAAACAGAAAATTAACCAATCATCAAAGAATCTGAATGGTTGATTTTAACATTTGAAAGAGTAACAGAAAATGAAACTGTTTCAATTTTTTAACTTTTAATAAATGACTTTGAACCAAAATTTTAAAATATTAGGTTACCAAGATATCTATCTCCTCTGAGGACAGACAGAGGGAGGTTATAGTCTAGAAGAAACCTCAGTCCTGTGGTAAAGAGATCCTAGAGATACTTTGGGTTTTTTTTACTTTGAAAAGAATAAAACCAAATGAGAAAAACAAAACAAAAGAAAATAGGGTCATGAAAACAAAAAGATGTACATAGTACATAATTTAAAACTACAATACAAGGTGATCTACAACAGTTATCATGAAGACTCTTGTTATCTTCAATAGAATTGCCCATATTGAACATAGCAGTACAGAACAAAATCAATAAAAACAAAACATTGGAAACATTATATCGACATTCAAAAGAGGGTAATAGTCAAGCCAGAATGAGTATCATAGTGAATAAGATTGTCTTCAGCGTAATTGCCTGTACTCTCAGATTTGATACTATCAAATATAACAGATTTGAATAAAATCAGTCAAGACATGAATCAATCAAACAAGACAGTTTCAAAAAAACATTCCAAACAAGGCAGTGAGAGCAACATTGGATTTCCAATTAAATTAATAGGAAATTAAAAATTGTGTAGCACAGGAAGTTCTGTGGGCCTGACTGGACCATGCCTAGCAACATTCTTTCAATCCAAGGAGCTGAGGGCACATGAGGTGCATTCCAGCACACCTGCGCTGGCTTTAGATCATTGTTCCCAGTGGTTAGGAGCCCACTAAGCTTTCTGAAGTACCAGAGGTGACACGGGAGGTTCCATGAGCCTGACTGGACCAGGCATAGTGAACTTCTTTCAATCCGGGGAGCTGAGAGCACACGAAGTGAGTTCCAGCATGCTTGCACAGACTTGGGGAGAGCTTTGGACCATCGATCCCAGTGGCTAGGAGTCCATCTGTCTTCCTGAAATATGACAGGTGTCACAGGAGGTTCTGAAGCCCTACCTGAATCACATCTAGAGACCTTCTTTCAATCCAGGGAGCTGAAGGCACTCAAGATGAGTTCCAGCACAACTGTGTTGGCTTGGGGAGAGAATTGGACCATTACTCCTAGGAGTTAGGAGTCCTCCCAGCTTCCTGGAGCACTGGAGGTGGCACCAGAGGACCTGTGGGCCAGACTGGGCCATGCTCATCCACCTCCACTAAGTCCCAGGAGCCCAGGGCACAGGAGGTGATTTCCAACATGCCCAGGGGAAGCTTGGGTACATCACTTGAAAATTGGAAATATAGGAAAATGACAAAATGAAAGAACAAGATGCGATCTCAAACCTCCAGCCGACTCCAAGAAAGCCTAAGAGCCATGTACATAGAAGAAAATATAAGCTACACACCTGAAATGCCTGAAAAAATATCAACTGAAAAAAACAACACTGGGAAGCTATAAAAGAATGCAAATCAGAAATAATCTACCTGATGAAACAAGAAATGATAAAGGTAGTGAAAGAAATACTGAACACATCTAAAGAAGACACAGCTAAAAAATTAGAGGAACAGTGCAAGAAGATGGAAACCTTGAAATGAAAAACATAAGAAACAAACAGAATGCATGAAGCAGAATCAAAGAGATGTACAGGAAATCAAAAAATCCAATGAAAGATGGCAAAACTGCCTCAATAAAAGTGAAGATAGAATTTTAGACCTTGAAGGCAAGATTACAGCTAATGAACAGGAAAAGAAAGATCTTTTAAAAATAACAAAGAATCAGGAAATAACAAGTCTACAGTTGAAAGATGATGCAAAGAAAAACAACATAAGATTGATAGGGATACATTAAAAAGAAGGGACAACACAAATGATATCAAGAGCTAGGCCTGTCCTTCACCCGCAGAGAACATCTCAGGACCGGTGCTCTCTGGGGCTGCTGGGCCAGCCAGGCCCACCTTTCACCAGTAGAGAACATCTCAGGACCCACACTCTCCGGGACTGCTGGGCTAGCTAGGCCCACTGTTCCTCAACAGAGAATATCTTGGGAAAGGCGTTCTCCTGGGCTGCTGGAGACACCTCGGCCCATGCATCTCTGGCAGGGAACATCCTGGGACTTGTGCTCTGTGGGGCCCCTCGGGCATCTAAGCCCACCCTTTGCCCGCAGAGAATATCAGGGGACCTGCGCTCTCCAGGGCTGCTGGGGACAGCTAAGCCTGCCCTTCACCCACAGAGAACATCAAAGGACAGCGCTCTTTGGGTCTGCAGGAGACACATAGGCTCGACCATCTCTGGCAGGGAACATCCTGGGACTAGCGCTCTTCAGGGGTGGCTGGGGACTGCCCTTGGCCCACAGGACAGCACTGGGCTACTGGGGACAGCTAGGCTCACACTTCGTCTGCAAGGTACATAAGGGAGACTGGTTATGGAGGGGCTGAGCTGCCTAAGACCACATCTGCTGGAACCACCCTTCCACCAGAAATATTGGACTGCAGTGGACTACCATGCTGGCTCAATGAGAGGCTCAGGAACTCCTGACCTAAGCAGAAGACCTCATCAAGCTTCAGTCAGTGTGATGAGCATGACCCATGAATACAGGTCTGCAGTGGGTAAATAAGGGCAGAGGTGAAACTCCTTCCAAGTGTAAGACTTTGGCTAATCTGGCAAGAGAGTGGGTATGCCCATCCCCCACACAGAGAACATCAGACAGGTTGAGGAGTGTGCCAATATTGCCACACCCCAATTTAGAGGAAATTAAAAGAAGTTATGAGACCCCAAGTGACACAGTAGGACCTCAGCTGACAGAAACACTATAGCCAGGGAGACAACGTGGCCTGCCACATCCTGAAGATATAACAAGAGCAGGAACTAAGAGTTGCCCTACATCAATACTTCTGGGAGAGTTAGCCCAGAAAGAATAGAGGACTCACCAAACAGGCACAGAAGGAGGAATTCAGGAGACTGTATCTCCTCTTCATGGTGGTACGCAGTAATTTGACAAACATCAACCACACAGTAGAACCCTGAAATACACACTACAGAAATTTGTGACCATTGGAATAGAAAGACCAGAAATTTACCCAAAAGGTGAAAAAGATTAAATGGAAAGGCAAAAGGTAATCACAAACATCTAGTCCATCAGGGGTAAGTGCAGATGAAAATGAAATAGAGGACCGTAAAATTCATGCACCAGAAATCTTTGAAAAGATAGCAAATGAAGTACAGAAACAAATACATGAGGCTATGAAGGAACTCAAATTAGATTTAATGTCTTATGAAAGACAAAAGTAACAACCTTAGTAAATGAGTTGTTCAACATAGCTAGAGAAGAAATAGATAAGAAACTACAGGAAAATGGGAAATTGATTGAAACTTTGAATGAACAATGCAGAAAACAAGCATAATCTATTAAACAAAGTGAAAGAGATGTGCAAGAAGCAAAAAATTCTATTGAAAGCCTGCAAAGCCGCTTAAATGAAGCTGAGGATAGAATCGCAGACCTTGAGGACAGGATTGCAGATATGGATCTTGAAAGGGTAGAACTTAAAAAACAAAAATGAAGCAGGAAATGACAATGAAACAACTACAAGATGATGCCAGGAGAAAAAATGTTAGGGTAATAAGCATTAGTGAGGAAGCAGGAGACAATTCAAAGGGTACAGCTAAGCTGTTCACATAAATAATGGCAAAAAATTTCCCAAACATGGGGGGGAAATCAGATATACAAATAAATGAGGCATATAGAACACCACACAGTCATAACTAACATAAACTTACACCCAGACATATAATAATTAAGATCTCATACATACAGTATAAAAATATAATGCAGAAGCTTTTAGACAAAAGACACAACTCACCTTCCAAGGAAAGACCTTTAGAATCACAGGAGACTTTTCAGCAGAAAGTGTAAGGTTAAGAGGAGCTTGGAGTGATGTATTTCAAGTCCTAGAAGAAAACAAATTTAGACTGACGTGCCCATCAAAACTGTCTTTCAACTTTAATGGAGAAACAAGTTACTTCCATGACAAAGAACAAATAAAGAAATTCATATCCACAAAACCAACCTTAGAAGGAGTGCTGAAGGACATCCCAGGTAGAGATAAAAATGACCACAATCTCCAGAACAACAACAGAAAGAAATCACCAGGCTGGACAAGAAAATAAACAAGAGAGAAAAGCAGGAAACTAACAACAGTAACACAACATGGCAAAGTCAAGCCAGTACATATCAGTGATATCCATAAATGTAAGTGGGCTCATTTCACATATCAAAAGAAACAGGTTGACAGAATGAATCAAGAAACAGGATCCCAAATAAGCTGTATACAAGAAACACATCTGACTCAAAAAGAAACTCGTAGGTTAAAAGTCAAAGGATGCAAAACAGCATTTCAAGAGGAACCCAGCAAAAAGCAGGGGTAACAATTCTATGTGCAAACAATGTGAACCTCAAAGCTAAAATGATTAAAAGAGACAAAGAAGTTCACTACATACTCATAAGTGGAAAAATTCAAGACAAAGAACTAATGATTATAAATATATATGCACCAAACACAGGAACACCCAACTATATAAGACAGATACTAAAGGACATGAAAAACCAAATACACAAGAACACACTTATTACAGCGGACCTTAACAGCCCACTGTCACAAAGAGATAGATCCACTAGACTAAACATCAGCAAAGAAATAATAGAACTGAATCATAACTGCAAGCAATTGGACTTAGTAGATGTTACAGAGTGTTCCACCAGGCCACATCAGAACACACATTTTTCTCAGCTCCCCACACAGAATATTCTCCAAAATAGACTGTATATTATTCCATAAAATGTTCTTAAGAAAATGCAAAGGTATTGAAATTATCCCATGCATACTATCTGACCATAGTGCATGGAAATTGGAAATTAATGGCAAAATAAATTGCAACAATGGCATGAATATGTGGGAAGTTAAATAACATCCTTTTGAACAACCAGTGGGCTACAGATGAAAATATAGAAGAAATAAAGCAATACCTAAAATTCATTAAAAATATGGAAACAACATATAGTAATTGTGTGATGCAATGAAAGTGGTCTTAAGAAGTAAATATATAGCAATAAATTGTCATATCAAGAAAACAGAATGAACACAAATAAACAATCTAATGCTTCATCTCAAGTTTCTAGAAAAAGAAGAGCAAGTTAAATCAGAAGCTCATACAAAAGTGGAAATGGTAAAGATTAGAACAGAAATCAATGAAATTGAAACTAAAAACACAATACAAAGATTTAATGAATCAAAAAGCAGTTTTTTGAGAGAATAAACAAAATTGACAAACGTCTACCTAACCTTATAAAGAAAAAGAAAGAAAAAACCCAAATTCATGGAAAAAGGACTGAAAAGTGGGAAATTACTACAGATCCCATAGATATTCAAAAGATTATGAGTCCCTACTTTGAAAATGTCTACTCACATAAAGAGGAAAACAGAGGAAATGGACAGGTTTCTATAAATATATAAACTACCAAAACTCAGCCAAGAAGATATACCAATTTTGAACAACCCAATATCAGCTATTGAAATTTAAAACATAATTAAAAAATTACTGACAAAGAAAATCCCAGGTCCTGATGGATTCAGAGCTGAATTCTATAAGAAATGTAGAGAATACTTGATACCAATTCTCTTCCTTAAACACTTCACTGAACTTGGAAAGAAAGCAATTCTCTCTAATTTATTTCTGCAGGCAAGTATTACTCTGATACCAAAACCAGAGAAAGACCCAACCAAAAAGGAGAACTATAAGACAACCTCACTAATGAATATAGAAGCAAAGATTCTTAATAAAATATTAGCAAATAGAATGCAGCAAATCATCAAGAAGATTTTACATCATGACCAAGTGAGATTCATTCCAAGAATGCACCAATGTTTAAACATATGCAAATCAATAAATGTAATACACCACATTAACAGAGCCAAAAACAAAAACCACATTGTCATACCAATAGAAGCAGAAAAAGCTTTCAGTAAAGTCCAAAGCATGTTCATGACAAACACCCTTCAGAAACTCGGAATACACAGTGTTTAACTCAACCTTATAAAGGCCATCTATGACAAACCAACAGCCAATATTATACTAAATAGACAAAACTTAAAAGCATTCACTTTAAAATCAGGAAAAAGACAAGGATGTCCACTATCAATTGAATAGGATGTCCACAATCCTATTCAATATAATTCCAGAAACAGTAGCCAGGGCAGTCAGACAAGAGAAAGAAATAAAAGGAATAAAGATGTGAAAGGAAGAAGTTAATTTATCACTATCTGCAGATGACATGATACTCTATATAGAAGAGTGAAAAAAATCCATTGAAAGATTGCTAGATGTAATAAACAAATTCAGCAGTGTAGCTGGCTACAAAGTAAATGTGTACAAATCGATAGCATTCCTGTACACAAACAAGACACTCACTGAGAGAGAAATTATGGAAATATCAACCTCCAAAATAACATCTAAAAAAATGAAATACTTAAGAATCAATCAAACTAAAAATGTAAAAGACCTATATACTGGAGTGTATACTATGTTAAAAAGGGAGATTGAAGAGGATATTAGAAAATGGAAAGATGTTCCATGCTCTTGGCTAGCAAGAACCAACATCATGAAAATGGCCATAATCCCCAAACTGTCATACAGATTTAACGCAATCCCAATCAAAATACCATTACCATGCCTCACAGATCTAGAGAAAACACTCCTAAAATTCATTTGGAAACAGAACAAACCTAGAATACTAAAAGCCATACTGGCAATAAAGGCAAGGCAGGAGACATCTCATATCCCAATTTGAAGCTATACTACCAAGCCACAGTGATAAAATCAGTATGGTACTGGCAAAGAAATAGACCTGAGGATGAATGGAACACATTAGAATATGCAAGTATAGGTACAAAGATACTCTGCCACCTGATATTTGACAAAGGGGCTAAACATGTTCACTGGAGGAAGGATAGCCTGTTTAATAAATGGTGTTGGGAAAAGTGGCTCCCCATGTGCCGAAGACTGAAACTAGATATGTGCCTATCACCATGCACAAAAGTAAAGTCTAAGTGAATCAAATACCTAAACATTAAAAGAGAAATCCGAAATCTACTAAAGTTAAGGAAGGTAGGAATCTTGGAGACATAGGGGTAGGCAGAGTATTCATGAACAAATGGCAAACTGCACAAGAAACACTTCAGGGAATCAAAAACTGGGAAATCATATTATTGAAAAGTTTATGCACTTCAAAAGATATCACCATCAGAGTGAAAAGAAAACCCACAGAAGAAGAAAGAATTCTAGCCATCAATCTCTCTAACAAAGAACTTATATCAAGAAAATATAAAGAATTGAAAACCCTCAAGCCCCCAAAATTCAAAGACCCTCTCCAAAAATGGGCATCTGATATGAACACATAGTTCTCACATGAAGATATTCAAATGGCAAATAAATACATGAAGAAATGTTCACCAACACTGGTCTTTCAAGAAATGCAAATTAAAACAACATTGATATATCATCTCACACTGCAAATAATGGCTGCCATCAAGAAGTGAACTGATAACAAATGTTGGCGAGGCCTCGGGGAAAAAGGAACACTGCTACACTGTCAGTGGGAGGGTAGAGTGGTGAAACCACTATAGCAATCAATATGGAGAATTCTCAGAAGACTAGGATTGGAAGCTCCATTCAATCCAGCTATTCCCCTCCTGGGTATTTTCCCAGAAGAACTGAAAAATTTGTATCACACTGATATATGTGTACCCGTGTTCATAGCAGCACAATCTTGGAAAAAACCAAGATGCCCATCAACTGTATAGTGGATGAAAAAGATGTGGTATTTTTCAAAATGGAATATTACTCAGCTATAAAAAGGATGATCTTGAGGCCTTCATAGGGAAATGGAGGCCAATTGAGGCTATCCTCATAAGTGAAATAAATAAGAATCATATTTATAAATATCACATTGTGTCTCTAGTGGAAAAAGTAATAACAATTGTAGGAATAATAAAATCCAAAATTTTTAATTTCTACTGTAAAAACAAGGGGAAAAGAAAGTGCTCTAAAGGATATAACTGCATGTATGTTTAAATGTGTAAGATATATGACCATACTACTGTTTTTGTTAGATTGCTGAGCAGAACTGTTAACAGTCTCACTGTTTGAATGTAAACTGTGTATGCTTTAATTTTGTAATGTGAACAACTATTTCCAAGATGACAGTATGTAACTTATCAACTAGTGATTTCTTAGCGTTATTTTTTTCTTTTCTTTTTTGATTTGGAATTCTGTATTTTTGCTACCCTTTTTTCTGTTTTGTTCAGTTGTTTGATTTCTTTCAAAATAAAATTTTAAAAAAATGATATCAAGAGGCTATTTAGAGAAATAACAGCTAAAAGTTTCCCAAACACTAAAATGGAAACTGACATGTGAATTAGTGAAGCACATAGAACTCCAAATAGCCATAGCCAAAATACAACTACACCCAGACATATAATAATCACCATCCCAGAAATCTGACAGAAGAGCAGAATATTAAAAGTGTTAGAAAGAAAAGGCAGATCACCAATAAAAGAAAATATATCAGAATCACAGTAGATTCCTAAACACAAACAAGAAGGCAAGATGAGCATGTAGTGAAATATTTCAGATCCTGAAGAAAAACACTTCCAACCTAGACTTATGTACCCTGCAAAACTGTGACTCAACATGGATGGAGAAATAAGATAATTCCATGACAAAGAACAACTGAAAAACTTCGTGACCACCAAATGAACCGTGCAAAGAATACTGAAAGACATTCTAGACAGATATAGGAAAAAAACACTAAGCAAGGCAAACAATTAAAGAGTGGAAAGGTAAAGGTGCAACAGCATAAATGTAACATGTCAAAAATTAACCAGTGTATAACAGTTATAACTATTAATGTAAATGGCCTCAACTCAGCAATCAAAGGAAACAGGCTGGCCGAGTGGATCAAGAAACAACATCCAACCTTATGCTGTCTACAAGAAACCCGTCTAACACAAAAGGAAACTCATAAACTGAAAGTTCAAAGGATGGAAAACAATATGTCATGCAACAGGAACCACAAAAAAGCAGGAGTAGCTATTATATTTGTAGAAAATGTGAACTTCAAACCAAGAATGATCTGAAGAGATAAAGAAGGTCACTACATACTAGGTAAGGGAAAACTTCAAGAGGAAGAGATAACAATTTTAAATATATATATACACAAAATTTCAGAGCACTGAGCTATACAAAACAAGTATTATCAGAAATTAAAAATCAAATAAGCAATAACACAATTATAACAGGAGACCTTAACATGCCATTAACACAAAGGGACAGATCAATCAGAACAAATATCAACAAATAAATAGCAGAACTGAATCACATCTGTGAACAAATGGACTTGATAGATGTATACAGAGTGTGCCAACCAACAACATCAGAATACACATTCTTCTCAGTAGTACATGCTACATTCTCTAAAATAGAACATATAATAGCCCACAGAAAATGCTAAGTAAATGCAAAAGAATTGAAATTATCCCATGCATGTTATTGGATCATAGTGCCATGAAACTAGAAAGTAATGATAAAAGAAACTGCAAAAAAAACCCACAAACATATGAAAATTTAATAATACATTCCAGAGCAACCAATGGGTCACAGAGAATATTAGAGAAGAAATTAAACAGTATCTACAAGGAAAAAAAATACAAATAGAATTACTGGAATCTGTGGGATTCAAAGAAAGCATCCCACTGGAATCCTTACTGGAATCTGTGGGATGCAAAGAAAAAAATTTCAGATGAAAATTTATTGCAGTGAATTCCCACATCAGGAAAACAGAACAAACACAAATAAGCAACTTTATGCTACACCTCAAACATCTAGAAAAAGAAGAGAAAGCCAAGCCCAAAGCCAGAAGAAGGGAGTAAATTATAAAGATCAGAGCAGAAATTAATGCAATATAGACTAAGGAAACAATACAAAGAATCAACGAATCCAAGAGTTGGTTCTTTGAAAGAATAAGTACAATTGATAAGCTCCTAATCAACCTTATTTAAAAAGGGAAAGACAGGAGCTAACGATGGTGGACTGGTAAGTAACAGGATACAGAGCCTCTCTTCGAGAGACAGCTCAGATGCCAGAATAAAACATTATGGCAAGGTCTGGATAGAGGGAGAGGTATTCCCTTGCAATGAGAAGAAACTGAAGAGAAAAGAGCTGATCAAACATGAAGTCCAGGGGCTACCATTTAAGAAGCTAAGACTATCAGTCACAGTGCTCTCACCAAGCCACCAAGACTGGTCTCAGCACCTGAACCCATGCCGATGCAGTTGCCCTAAGCAGCCCTGCAAGAGGAGCTGAGGTGTCCCATGCCTGACTCACCCAGACCTACTAGGAAATTGCACAGCAGCTGCATTGAAGCTGGAGATTGGGTAACCCAATGGAAAATGGAGCCAGAGAGCAACTGACATTAATATGAAGTGAGGGCTCGGAATAAGACCCTCCCATGAGAAAGGTGTGATCAATTGGATGACATGTTGGAATCTGGCAGGATGGGGCTGAACTAGGAATGGCAGTCACTTCAGTTGGTTGTTCCCTTCCCAGAGCAGATTGGTGGGATCTGCATGTCCACATCCCTGACTGGGACCCAGTACGTCCTCCAAAACTGATTCCACACACTAATGCAGTAAGGCTCCCAAAGGTTGATTGGCCCAGGGGGCATGGGCCAGTATACACTGCTGCTGCTTGCACCTCTGTGACCAACAGAAAACTGAAGAAGGCAGAAACCACTGGAAAACATGCTTCAGAGGAACTATAGTCAACAAGGAAAGGGGCTGGGAACTCCACTGTACCCTTGTATGGAAGAAACCAAAAACATGACAAGAGAAACAAATAAAATTCCCCCACCCCCCAACCTTCAGAATATTGATCCAGGACAGGTAAATACAAAAGAGATTGAAGGCAGCAAACATACAACATAAAACATGGCATCCATCAATGGACACAAAGAGATATATTTGGGACTTAGTGGATGAGCTGAAAACTGAAATATTAACTCAAGTTAAGAAAGATATAAGTAGAATAATAAAAGAAATGCTAAGCACCTCTCAAGAAGACACAAACAGAAGAATGGAGGAACACAAAAAAGGAGAGAAATGTTCTATGAAGAATATAAAGAAAACCTACAATACATGAAGCAGATTCAAAGAAATTAAACTAAAAACTCAATTGAAAGCTGGCAAATCTGCTTTAAAGAAACTAAAGATAGACTATCCAAACTTGAAGAAAGGTTTGCAATGTGTGAACATGAAAGAAAACATCTCTTAAAATAACAAGGAAACAGGTAGTAATGATACAAAGGCAAGAAGACAAGAGGATCTGTAACCTAAGGATAAAAATCATGAATGAAGAAGCAGGAGTGAAAACAAAGGAATTACAAAGGCTATTCACAGAACTAATTAAGGAAAACTTCCCAAGCATAACAAAAGGAAATGGTATTCAAATGTATGAGGCATACAGAACTCCAGCCACTACAACCAAAACAGAGCTACACCCAGACACATAATAATCAAGATCCCAGAAATTCAATATTGGAACAGAACTTTAAAAGCTGTCAGAGAAAAGAAACAGATCACACATAAAGGAAAACCCATCAAAATCACGGCAGACTTCTCAACACAGACCTTCAAATCAAGAAGAGCTTGGAGAAAAATAATCCAAGTCCTGAAAGAAAATAACCTCCAGCCCAAATTGATGTACTCTGCGAAACTGTCTCTAGAAATTATTGGAAAAATAAGATGCTTCAATGACAAAGAGGAACTGGGGGAATTCATGACCACCAATCCAAACCTACAAAAACTCCTGAAGGACATTCTAGAGAGAGAGAGAAAAAATCAGGATTTCAGGAACAGTGGCAGAGAGGCCTCAAGGAACAGGGCAGACAGTGGAATGAAAGAGGAAAATAGACAACCAGTGGCAGAAAAATAGAGTAGCAGAAATGAGGCAGAGAAAGTTGGCTGTAATCTGTAACATAGATGGCCTTGATATACTAACAAAAAGACACACAGGCAGAGTAGACCAGGAGATAGGGTCCATTGAGATGCTCTGTATTGGAAACATAATTAACCTGAAAGAGGGTTCATGGACAGAAAGTCAAATATGAGATAACAATACTCTATGTGACCAGGAACCAGAGAGAAATAGGGGCAACTCGACTAGCACCTGCAGATAGGTTGAAAAGACATGATACTTTTGTGTAGTAGAGAACTACTCAGCTATAACAAAGGAAAACCTTGAGGCTATGGTAGGTAAAGAAATACAAATCGAGATCAAGCCCAGCAGTCAGAATATTCAGAACCAGTTTGAGTAAATAGCAGGGTGCTCCCCTCAATCTAAAAACTGAGGGAGTTATTGGAACCCAAAATGTGCATTGTACCCTGTGGGAGTGAAAGGGGAAGGCAGAGGATATTGTTAATAGTGTATCAGGATTTAAAATCTACATTATTCTCATCACTGTTTAAATGGATTATATTCTGTTCCAGTTTGTCTACATGTGCTAGATTTGAGGTGCACAGACAGCTATTCCAAAAATAGCAGGATATATTACTGTAATCATTGTTAATTTTCTATTAACTTAATCTGAAGCCCTGTATAATTTACACTCTTATTATGACTGATCTTATTTGAATCTTCTTTGCTGGACTGCTGTTTTGTATTGACTGATTTTATTCGAATCTGTTATGATTGATAGTATCAAGTCTGAGTGTATAGACAAGGACCCTGAAGATGACAAGATTCACTAGGACAGACACTCTGGTTTGATTATTAACTCCTTTTAAAGTCTTATAATGTCACCAAAGTTTTGTTTTTATTAAGATTGATATACACTCCTGAGACATCATAGTAACCATTGCAGATCACCTTGTATTGTGGTTTTATATGACTTTTTCATTTCATGTTTTTCTAGGAATTTGTTTTGTTTTTTCTTACTCGGTTTTGTTTCTCCCTCTAATACAGAAGGGATAGATATACATGTACAGACTCATGCATTCATAGAACTTATAAACTGTTTCTGAGAACCTATTATATAACACATGGTGAAAAGAACAACAACTTTGAAGTAAAAGAGACACTATAGTACCCTGTGCTGATTCTGCAGTGTCTTGATGTGAAATCAGCAATACTATTATTCTTTATTCAGAGTGATTTTAGCCTGTTTTGTTTTGTTTAAGTTCAACATACATGAAGGTATGGACAGCTATTTTGAAGAGAATGAGAGACACTATGACAGCCATTGTTGACTTCTCTATTGTCTGGTCTTGAAGACCTAAAATGCCTTCATCATCCTATTCTGCTCAGTTCTATACTATGTTCTTTCAATTGTATTCTCTGTATGTGAAGATATGAACAACTATTTGGAAGAAAGCAAGAGAAAATATGAAAGATTCTGAAGATCTCTAATTGTCTTGCTTTGAAATTTATATCTCTTACATTGCTTTCTTGTGTTCTGTTTTGTTGTATTTATTTATTTTTTTATTTTAAAGAGAATAAAACAAAAGAGGGCAGAACAAAGCAGATCAGAACAGAACAACATAAGCAACAGAGCATTTCACATAAGACAACTGGGCATTAACAGCAGCTATCAAAATGTCTCTCTCTCGGCTATAGTTGAGCATAGTTTCAAATACAATAATATCAAACATAACAAAAAGTATAAAAAATTCAAAAGAATGAAATAATTACAAGGTATTCTGATCCAAATGACAGAGAATGATCAATGGCTAATATAATATCTCATTTTCAATAAAAAGTTGTTTATAATGTCGCATATATTAAAATCACGATAGGACACAACATAATAGAACCAGAACATCCTTCCATTTTCTAATACCCCCTTAAATCTCCTTTTTTTAGCATATTATAATTTTCAGCATATAGGATTTTACATTTTTGGTTAGGTTGATTCCTAAGTATTTCATTTTTTAGATGTTATTGTGAAGGGCATATTTCCATTATTTCTGTCTCTGTGAGTTTCTTGTTTGTGTACAGGAATGCTACTGACTTTTTTGCATTGGTTTTGTAGCCAGCTACTTTGCTGAAATTGTTTCTTACCTCTAGTAGTCTTTTAATGGAGTTTTTAGGTCTTCTATATAAAGAATCATGTTATCTGAAAATAGTGATAATTTAACTTCTTCCTTTCCTATCTTTATTCATTTTATTTCTCTCCCTTGTCTTTGCCCTGGCTGATGTTTTCAGAACTATATTGAAAAGAAGTGATGATAGTGGGCATCTTTATCTTGTTCCTGATTTTAAAGTCAAAGCTTTCAGTTTTTTTTTCATTTAGTATAATGTTGGCTGTTCTTTTGTCATAGATGGCCTTTATAAGGTTGAGGTAGACGACGTGTATTCCGAGTTCCTGAAGGGTTTTTATCATGAACTAGTGTTGGACTTCATCACAAGTTTTTACATCTATTGAAATGACCATTTGGTTTTTGTTTTTTGCTCTGTTGATGTGGTGTACTACTTTTATTGATTTGCGTATGTTAAACCATCCCTGCATTCCTGGAATGAATGCCACTTGGTCATGATGTATAATCTTCTTGATGATTTACTGCATTCTATTTGCCGGTGCTTTATTGAGTATATTTGCATTAATGTTTATTAGTGACATTGGCCTATAGTTTTCCTCTTTGGTTGGGTCTTTCTCTGCTTTTGGTATGAGAGTAATGCTTGCTTCCAGGAATTATTTAGGGAAGATTGCCTTCTTTTCAATTTCATTGAAGAGTTTAAGGAGTATTGGCATCAAATCTTCTCTGAATTTCTTGAAGAATTCAGCCACGAATCCATCAGGACCTGGGCTTTTCTTGGTTGGTAAGGTTTTCTTTATTACAATTTCAATTTCAAAAGCTAATATTGCATTATTCAAAGTTGCTATATATTCTTGGTTGAGCTTTGATAGTTCATATATTTCTATAAATTTGTCCATTTCCTGTGTGTTTTCCTCTTTATGTTTGTAGAGATTTTTCAAAGTAGGTATTCATGATATTTTAATATCCATGTGATCTGTAGTAATTTCTGCCTTTTCAGTCCTTATTGCATGAATTTGGGTTTTTTCATTATAAGGTTATTAGACGTTTGTCAATTTTGTTTGTTCTCTGAAAAAAACAGCTATTTGATTAATTAATTCTTTGCATTGTTTGTTTAGTTTCAATTCCATTCATTACTGCTCTAATCTTTACCATTTCTTCTCTTCTATGAGCTTTGGGTTTAACTTGCTATTCTTTTCCTAGAATCTTGAGATGAAGCATTAGGTTGTTTGTACTCATATTGTTTACTTGATGTGAGCATTTATTGCTATATATTTCCCTTTTAAGACTACTTTCATTGCATCCCACAGATTACAATATGTTGTTTCCATATTTACATTGAATTGGAGGTATTCCTTTATTTCTTCATTAATTTCATCTGTAGTCCACTGGTTGTTCAAATATTGTTATTTAGTTTCCATATATGCCTGCAGTTTTTGCAATTTCTTTTGTCATTCATTTCCAATTTCAGTGTGCTATGGTCCAATATTATGCATGAGGTAATTCAATACCCTTGCATTTACTTAAGAATGTTTTATTGGATAAGATATAGTTTATTTTGGAGACTGCCCAATGTGCAGCTCAGAAGAATGTGTATTCTGTTGCAGTTGCGTGAACACTCTGTGAACATGTACTAAGTCCAATTGCTTGCAAGTATGATTCAGTTCTATTACTTCTTTCTGACTTTTCCTCTAGTTGATCTATCTCTTTGTGACAATGGGCTGTTAAGGTCCCCTGTAAAAATTGTGTTCTTTTTTTAAAATTTTATTTAAAAACAAAACAAAAGAAACAAAATAGAAAAAAGTGTAGCAATAAGAAAAATTACAAGAAAAAACAGAAAACAAAAAATACTAAGGAATCATTACTTGATAACTTACATACTGTCATC
>PVJX010034878.1:0-18625 GCA_004027295.1 Dolichotis patagonum | reverse complement strand
AATGGAGTACTACTCAGCTATAAAGAATGATCACATTGAGGTATTTATAAATAAATGGACACGACTTGAGACCATTCTCTTAAGTGAAATAAACCAAACTCACAAGGGTAAATACCATATAATCTCCCTAATATGAGATTTGATAAGAGTATATAAGACTTTATGGTAAGCATGAGGCCCCATCTCACAGCTTCGAAGTGTTTCAAAGTTTTCAATCATCAGTTGGAATGGTGTTATCCTGTTTCGTTTGACTATATCATACTTGATGATATGAATTGCAGTTTTGAAGAAAACAAAACATTATGACAGCTATTGTTGATTTAACGTCATCCTTCTTAGAAGTCATACCATGCTTTTTTTGTTCTACTACCATTGGTTCTATCTATCACATTGTGTCTTATTGGAATTTGAATATGTGTGATAGCTCAAACAAATTTTTTTCTTTTTTATCAAAAATGAGATATTACAGTACCCATTGAACATTTTCTGTTATTCGGTTCAGAAAGCCCTGTAATTCTTTCACTCTATGCATGGCTTTACACTATTGTGTTATGTTTGGTATTATTGTATTGAAACTATGCTCAACTATAGCAGAGTAAGAGTTATGGTGTTAGCTACTGTTGATGTCCAGTTGACTTAATGTAAAGTACTGTGTTGCCTATCTTGTCCTGTTGTGATCTGCTCTGTACTGCCCCCTTTTGTTTTATTCTCTTTCAAATTAAAAAAAAAGAAAGATTTAAAAATACACACTTTCCAGATCAAATTTCTCTATTTACCAGAGAACATTTTGAAAAATAGCTCATTAGTTATACTTCAGTGTTTCCAGACTTTTGATATCTATGTCCTTGCATATTCTCTTTCCTTTGAATATATGAGAGGCCAAGTGATTTGCATGCAAAAAACATAATACAGAAAAGTTAATAGAATTTCACTTTCAAAGGTAGGTCACAAAAACAGGGGCTTCTGTTATGCTATGCTTTCTCAAATTTACTGTTCATTGTTTAGACTCATGAAACTTTTTTTCCTGTTCAGAGTTATTTTATAGAAAATTCTACAGTTCAAATAACTCAGTAATCTCTCACACACAGCCCGTGAATAAACAAAGCCATGAATTGAAAATGGTGCAAGAAATTGAACCTTGGTAACAACAGCGTAGCTCAGTTTGAAAGCAGATCCTCTCCCAAAGAAGGTTTCAAATGAAACATTAACTCCTACAGACATATTTATTGCATTCCCCTAAAATACTTTAATGGTGACCTTGAGCATATTCACATATTTCCAATCAACAAAACTATAAATATTTATTGTGTCAAGCTGTTAAATTTGGGGGCAAATAGTTATGCATCAGTAAGTAGCTAATAAACATGTTTCTGACACTTTCAAATATTGTAAGTTGTGACTAACCTAAATATTCTACAAGTAATGACTTTGAATGTGTGATCCAATGCTAAAAACAGGGCAATATATGTTTGCACTATTAACTAAATAAAAATGCATAAAAATGAGAATTACAAACCTCTGATTTTTTTTATTCAGAAGTTAAACGTACATATTTTGATACCGGACATAATATTTTCATGTATAAATGCTTTGTTAGATAGCTAAGCCAAGGTATTTAAGTTATAAATTATCTACATACCTGTTTTATTGTGGTGAGAACATTTACAATATGTTATATATTTTCAAGTAAACCAAACATTGGTATCAATTGTAGTCACTGTTTTACAATTGATAACTTAAATGTACTCTGACATTTTTAGTGTATCAATCAGTGCTCACTAGACAAGAAATCTTAATGCAACTTATAAAAATATATAATGATGTACATGATAGGCTTATAATGTCACCCCCAAAGATAGGTGTGAAAGTGTACATGAAGGTTGTCTATGAAATGAAGACTCCAAAAATCCAGTTAAAGACCTGGAGCTCATTGTAGGTTACTATAAGTGTCATTATCTGGAAGCTGAACCATCTGTTCTGAAAGGTAGAAAAGTCTATGCTGGAAACAAAGAGAAAACTACAAAGGTGAAAGTGAAGACTAGAGCTCTTCTGAAGAAACAGAAACAAATCTTCCTTATTTCTTCCCCTTTTATTCTATTCAGGCAACAATCCTACTGGTTGGTGTCACTCACATGCAGAGGAGTCTTTTATTTTCAGTAAATTGTTTCGGCCATACCCAGAAATATGGTGATCTAATTCAGCTGCGAGTTTGTTATTCAAGTTAACACAATTAATTTAACTCTCACAATCCGCTCCTTGTCAACTTGACAACTAAGTACATTTTCTTAAATAATACTTAGTCTCTCTATATAAATACAAGTTCACAATTATGCCTAATGTGTTAGAGCTATCCTGTATTTAAACAAAATTGCATTAATTCTCTGCCCAGTATACAAGTCAATTGTACTTTGAGTTATGCTTACTCCTATCATTTCATAGTTTAAATATTATAATATAGGTATGACTATACTTAGAAATTCATATTGTCTATCAATACTATATTCCAAAAGAAACATACTAGGGGAGAACTATTACTATTATAATTACTATCCTCATTTCTGTAATCAATCATGGAGCTGTTGTTGGTATGCAGAATTGCATACTTTTACTACCAATTCTGTCTTCCCTTGGCATTCAGGTTGCACTTCCACAGGTCCTAATTTTTTGCCTGGTGAGGTGATACATACCTTCCCTCCTGAATGTTATGGGCCATTTGTCACCCTGCCTGGACTTGATGATTGTAGTTTCCCACTGACCATAATAATGGACATAGTAATACTAAGAGGCACACTAAGGGATCTCTTGCATGCCAAATATATTCTACCTGTTCTTCACTGTGGAGTAGTAGCACAATTGCTCCTTGATAGTCTGGGTCAAATACCCATGCCAACACTGTAAATCCATTTTTTAACTTGTTTATTAAGGGTGATGAGGGGACCAAAGTGACCAGGCACATTATTAGATTCCACTTCAATGACACTAATTTCGTGCTTACTGGTAGAGACTCCCCCTATAGATCTAAGACTTCTTGGGAGCAGAGCATAAGGATATGTGAACAGGATACAAACATTTTGCTAGTCGGTCACTAGGGGCCATTTCCATTGACAGCATCCCCACTTCTACAACTTGATTTACTGGTCTATGAACCCTTGCTATGAAAGACACAACATCATGGAGTGTATACTAATTCAAATCTTATACAGCTTTTTAAAATCCTTTCCTCAGTCCTGCGAGCTATAGCCACCAACCGGTACTGTAACTGGGTCTTCAGTAGGCATTACACTTTTCTATCAATGTAGCTGTTCCTGGAGAGTAAAGAACATGGTAAGACTAACAAATAATATGCATGAACACATTGGTTCATTTCTTTGACAATAAAATATTTTCCTTGGTCATAATGCTGTGTTCAATTCCATGATGGTGGACAAGGCATTCTCTTAGTCCATAGGTGTTAATTTTGTCAAAAGCATTGCCTGCAGGGAAGTAATATCTGTACTCAGAATAATTGTCTATGTCAATGTGGATGAAATGCTGTCCTTTCCATGATGGACATGGTCCAATATAATCCACCTGCAACCAGATCACAAAGGTGATCATCCCAAGGAATTGTTTCATGTTGGGGACTCAGCATTCGTTAACGCTGCTGGAATACTGAGCATTTGGCAGTGACTATAGGCAGATCAGCCTTGGTGAGTGGGAATCCAGGTTGCTGAGTTTACACATAAGTTGCATTCCTGCCACCATGAACACTGTTTCATAGTGTGCTGGACACGGAGTGCAGTGCCTGAGAAAGAGGTTGACTGCTATGTATAGGACTGATCATCTTTTGCACTTGATTATTAAATTGTACATCTTCTGAAGTCACTTTTTGGTGAGCATTTACATGTAATATGAATAACTATTACATCCCTTTACCATATGGGGAAGTACATCAACAAACCATTTCCTGAAATAACTTTGTCACCAGTTGTCCAGTCATGTCCCTTCCAAATTTCTCATCATCAGGACATACTATTGGCTGTACTGCTGAATTAGTATATAATCACATATCTTTCCATTTTTCCTTCAAACAAAACATATTACCAGGTGCACTGCCTGAAATTCTGGTCACTTGGAAGACTTCCCATCCACATTGTTTTTCACAGATGGCATGGAATGGGATTGTAATCCTATAGCAGTTCACTTATGAGTTATGCTTGCATAGCATGCAGAACAATCCAAAAACCAGACTCCACCTTCCTCTTTCTTTGACTGTGGTAATATGGTATATGCCATGAGGCCATAGTTGCATTCTGGAAAACAGAAGATAATGTAGCAATAGTAGGAGATATGGGCATCTGGAAAACTTCATGAAATCCAATTTTGTCCTCTGGACCTGATCTGGCTCAGTCACATATATACAATTTCTATTTAATAATAAACTGTTGTTGTGTATGTCCAAACTTTTGACTGTGGATCAGATAACATGCAGCTAATGATGGGTAAATCAGGTCACCTGTTAACTTGGCATCCAATAGTAAACATTCAGTTTCCACTAAGGCAAAGAGTGATTTTTTCCAAGGAAGAGTAGTTGGCTACAAAGGATGGAAAAAGTTTGTTCCAAAATCATAAAGACTTTCTGCTACAAATCCCCTATGGTGAGGGGGTTGCCAAGAGAGACTCCAAACAGAGACTCCATGCCACTGACTCTTCAAGGATCATTGGGTCTGCTGGAACATATGATACCAGTGATGGAGTATTTTGTACAACATATTGAATCTGTTGTAGAGTCTTTCCTTGTTCTGGGGCCACTCAAAAGTAGCAGTTTTCTGAGACACTTGCTAAATGGGCTAGACTAAAACACCTAAGTAAAGAATGAGTTGCCACCAAAATCAAAATGGTATTTCTAGGCATTGTGCCTCTCCTTTGGCTGTAGGATAAGCCAGATGCAGCAGCTTGATTTTGCCTTAGAAAGGATATCTCTGTGTGCTCCATACCACTAAACTCCTAGAAATTTCATTCATGTACAAGGACCTTAAATTCAGTTGGATTTATTTCCTATTCTCGGGCTGTCAAATGTTTTACTAACAAATCTGAATTGATTGCTACCTACTGCTTACTGCATCGAAATAACATAGTTTCAAGGATGGACTAGAGATGCTTCAACCACTGTGGGTGGAAAAATCTCTTGTTTTGGCAAAACAATCTCATTAGTGTCAAGGAACTCAACATTTTTACCCTAGGCAGGATCCTCGCAAAAATCTTCCAATTTAAAGGGATCCTCTTCTTTTCCCATCAGTGCCCTCACCTGTATTTCAGATACCTTTTGGGACTGAGTACTGTAGTTATGCTCTGTTTTACCAAATCACATTATGAGGCCTCATGTCTCAGTTTCTACAATCTCAGCCCTTTTGGAAAGAAGAAATTCTCTTTCTGGGTACCCTTAGAACTTTTTATATTATTTATGTGTATGTAAAGCTGGGAATTTTAATCCTTCAGGTTCTTATTCTGGTTTATTAATTTGTCCAGAGATTATAAGAGCAATCAGCCAGCATCATTATATTTTCCAAACTGTCAAAAATATACAAAATTATCTTACCTAGAATTGCTAAATTACTACATCTCAAAAGTGGTGAACTAATGTACTCAAATGAATCTACATTGTGTATTACTTTAGACAGTTCCCTTGAAGGACAATCACTATTTCTCCACAATGTCAGGAGAGACCATTACATCAGTAAATCTCATCAAATTAAAAAGCCAACTTCATGAACCACTAAAACCATTAATAAATTTCATATTTAGAATTGTTTCTCCAGAGACACTCCCAATACTAAAATTTGTGTCAGTCAGTGCTTACTAGAAAAACAGATTTAATGCAAGATATACGAACATAAAATGTTTTAAAAGATGAGCTTACAATGGCTACCTACAAAGTCAGGCATGGAAGAGCACAAAACTGTTGCCTGCAGGTTGGAGAAACAATGGATTCATTGGAAATCATGAGTCTAAATGGATGGCAATGGAAAGATGAATGGTTTGGTGGGCAATGGAAAGATGAATGGAAAGATGAATGGTGTTGGTAGGGTGAGATGTCTGTGTAGAAATCCAGGAGATCTTACGCAAGGTGAAGGTCAAGATTGGAGCACCTTGAAAGAGACAGAATTGAGCAATACTTTACTTTCCATTTATTCCATTTAGGTAGAAAACCTATTGGTCAGTGCCACTCACACTGCAGTTACTTCTTTTGCATTTGATAAATTTCTTCAGCCACACAAGAACTATACTGATTCAATTTAGTTGGGTGTTTCTTACTCAAATTGGCACAATCAGCTAACTGTCACATTTATTTACTTTCTCATCAGTGAGAACTCACTCTGTTCACCCACAACTTCAAGGAGAAGAGGTTTATTTTAACTCATCCTTCTGTCCATAGTCAGCTGCCTTGGACAAAGAAAAACCATGGCCAGGGAGTATAATGGGGAAAATACTGCTCGTCTCAAGTCAACCTGGAAGAAGGGAGAAAAGAAAGAAGCTGAGGAGGGAAGTTCTGTGTATCATTCCAGTGCATGTACCAATGATCCACATCTTCTGACCTGGCTCCACTTTCTAACAGCACATTTGTTTATAAACTAATGGGTATATTAATCCACTAATGAACATAATGATCCAACATATATTTACCTCACAAAAGTGCTACCTATCATTACAAGACAATTTGGAGGAGTACACATACGTAAATGATAATTCTTTCAAATTGGAATTTTGCGTCCTTGGGCTAATATCTTACAAAGCCAAGCATACAAGCTTCTGATAAATATTTTAACTACTATTTTTTTTTACTTTTCTAGAATATATATATATATATATAGTATATATATTCTATATATATATAGATATATATATAGTATATATATATATATATATATATATATATATATATATACATATATATATATAGTCAGCCAATATTTGTCCTTCTGTGCCTGGTTTATTTAACTTAACATAAAATTTTCCATGCTTTTACACTTAAAATTAAAGCATTCTCAAAAAAGAAATCAAAGACGACTCTAGAAAATTGAAAGACATTACATGTTCATGAATAGGAAGAACAAACATTGTGATAATGGTCATTCTCCCAAAATTGTTACACAGATTTAATGAAATTCCAATCAAAATACTATTAGCATACCTCAAAGACCTAGAAAATCATTCCTAAAATTCATCTGGAACCAGAATAAACTTAGAATATAAAAGGCAACTCTGGGCATCAAAGACAAGGCAGGAGGCATCACAATCCCTGACTTAAAATTATACTACATTGCTAGTGTCATAAAATCAGCATGGTACTGGGGAAAAAAGGACTGAGGATCAATGAAATGGAATAAAAAATGCAGACACAACTACAAAAAGACTCAGCCAAATTAATTTTGACAAAGGATCCAAACATGTTCACTGGCAAAAGATAGCCTCTTTAAAAACTAGTGCTGGAAAAACTGGCTTTCCACAGGCTGAAGACAAAAACTAGACCTGTGTCTATCACCAGAAATTTGAGTCTTTCATAGGTAACTATATGAACTAGAAAGCTTACAGATGAATGAAATAAATCAGATTCACATGTGTAAAAACCATATTGCATCCCGTGTGTAAGAAATTGAAATAGTAAATAAGATCAAAAAGATATGATAGTTATCGTGAAAGGGAAAGAAACTGCTCAAAGGTAAAAAAAATCTGGGATGGTTTAAAAGAGAAAAGAACAAAGGGAAGATAGATAGATAGATGATAGATAGATAGATAGATAGATAATCATACTGCTAAATCTATTAGGTCATGGAAAGAAACTGAGTGTTTTTATGTTTGAACTGTCTTGTATGCCTGTATCTTGTAATCTGAGCAACAACTGCAAAGATTACAATATAGAGTATGGTGACCAAAGTTAAATTCCTATTATCTTATTTTGGCTTGCTATATCATTTTTATTGTTTTATTTTATTTTAATCTCTTTAAAATAAAAAAAAATAACAGGTGCATTTAAGTATTTGCTAATGATATACTTTCTAGATTTTAAAGGAAAATATATTTATGTGGGTGGGTCGAGAAAGCATAGCTTTCTGGTTTATATAAAGTCTCTCATATCATACTCTTTGGAATTGTTCTCCCTTGTACATTTCACTCTCAAGAACTCAATGTCTTTCCTTTGATTCCTTTCTAGCAGGTTTCTGGCTTGCAGCTTGCAACTGAAGGCTATATCCCCAGAAAGTATGAATGAAATTTAATTTTTCTTCCTTTAAATTGTGGCTGTCAGATTCTATATCCCAACAATGGGAAACCTGACAAATGTAACTACTGTGAATAAATCAGAAAAAAAGAACATATGATTGCAGATAGCTATTTTTTCATAGGGAGAGTGAGACAGCATTTCAGTATGTAGTTCAGGCTGACATTGAACTCACTATGCACTCCAGGCTGGATAAAATCTCCTGCCTCAGCTTCCCAAAAGCTGAGATTGCAGGCATGTGCCAGAACACTGGAGGCCAATAGCTTTTTGACATATTTATTTCATTTCTTTTGGCTATATACCATGAAGTGAGAGTGTCCTAGAAGCTCCTTTAGAAATGGCTTGTCAATTAAAAGCATTACAAGTCCTTACTGACTTAAGCAATGAGTTGAATAAGATAAGCCATAAAAAGTTTCCAAAATTTTATTTGAAAAACATGGAATGCAGCAGTAAGAATTAGTTCTGTAGTGCAAAACTGAACCAAAGAAAAAAAAAGAAAAGCAAAAATAAAAGTGTACCCTGTGTCCAGAAGATACAGATTAGTGTATTGTGAGAAGTCATGATAATGAGTTCTTCAAGGCATCTCATGTCTTTCATGCCATGCACATTTTATAGGAGCACACAAGTTACACATATTGGATCCTGAAAATTATTTGACACTGTCCTGGGATGTTCTAATTGACAAATTCCACGTTTTCCCCAATCAGTTTTGCCATAACCCCTATATCATTTCCTTCTGGGAGACATCAATCCCATCCCAGTGTGGGGTGCTAAAGGAGTGGCAGTCTCTATCTTCTGTAGCTTCTTTTGCCTGCAATAGACTTTAGATTCTAAATGCTAGAAATTTTGTACTTTATAACTACATTTGGGGTTTGTGGCTCAATGCTATAAAAACCTGTCAGAAAATAACAGGAAAATACCTAATGATCCTCACGCTGCCTGTTTGATGGGAGAAAGAATCTTCAATGCTAGCCAAATGTGATGATCAGGTCAATGTTCCACATTTTTCATAGAGAAGAAAGTACGTGACTGAGGTACATCAGATCACTTATCAAGAGTCTGAGAGCCACGATTTTAGCATAATCTTGTTTATTTATCTGTAGGAGCACTGGAGTCTTACTTTTTGAAGAGAAATCACAAGTCTTCCAGAGGCTCATAGGAGAAGTGTTCGTTTGTTTGCTTTTCCTTTTCTTTTTGGGTGGCCTTGTTTTTTAGCCAGTTCAGAGGGGGGCTACCTTTAATATAGGAAGATGAATCCAATTATCTTTCTCTGCCACCTTTACCACAGAAGGTGTTAACAAGGGTCATTAAAAAGCGGCCTTTCCTTTTTGGATTTAACTACTCTGCTGATCTTCACTCTCTCTGTTTTCATACACATTTGGTTTCCAGGATGGATACTAGATTGTCCCCCTGGCCAGGAACCCGAAGGACTCTGTCCCCATATGTTAGATAACTTGTTGTACTTGGGCCAGATTGAAGAGATACTGTAGGAGTTTTGTAATCTCTGTGTCTACTACCATATCAGAGGATAGAAATGTCCTTCCCTATAGCATCTCAACTTGGCTAAAACTTAGCCCAGTGTTTGGCATGATATGTAACCTTGTGAGTGTTATTGGTAACAATCCTAGCCTCCAGTCTTATGTCTGTTGGCAAAATTTTGCCAGAGCTTGCATTATGATCTGATTGGCTCTCTCTACCTTTCCAGAAGATTGAGGTGACCAGGAGGAATGAAGGTGGTAGTTTATTCCCAAAGCCTTTGTCAGGATCCTAAGATATTTGTGAGGTGAAAGATAGTCTATAGTGACTCTAGAAAGACTGGGTTAGTACAGTCTTGGGAATAATTTCTCTATGAAGAATCTTGAGTACCTCAGTAACCTTTTGTGAATAGGTAGGAGTTAATTTAGTCCAGTGTCTGAAGGTGTCACTTAAGACCGGGATCTGTTTCAAAACTCCTGACGGTGGCATAAGTGTAAAGTCTTTCAGCCTTCTCCAGAGCATGTCCAGGGTATGTCCATGTACATATTTCAATGAAGGGGGTGGTTTTTGCTTGTCTAAGTGTTTCAGGAAGAGTGGGCAAGCTTTGCAGACCTGTCAGGTGATTACCACTTTCCCCAGGGCTGTGAAAATTGGAGTGATCATTTCCCATGTAGGAAATTTTGGCTTGTAACTGCAGCCCTTAAATGAGGAGCATAATTATTTCTTAGGAACTGGAATATGGCTATAGCCTTAAAAGACTGTAGGGCTATCCTTTTTGCCTCCCTGTCAGCCTTTTGACTTTCCAAGGAGACATCAACCTATCTCTTTGGTGTATTTTATGGTGTATAACTGCAACCTGCTTGGGAAGATGGGCTGTCTCTAGAAGTTGTAGTCTATAATCTTAGCTTCTGTCCTTTGTCTGTCCCCTGAGTCCCAATTGTTGAACAGAAAAGGTCATGTCCTGAAATTGGGTTATAAGTGTGTATGGTCCCATCTGAAGTTTTTGTAGCTTATGTCAGATATCTGGGGCTAAGTGACAGATGAAATCTTGTCCCATTAGTGCCTTTCCTTCTCTGGAACATGAATCTATATTAGTAAACTTGTGGAAGGCCACAAGTTGGTTTTGAAACAAAGCTGGATTTTCTTCTGTGTCCTCTAAGACTCCACTCACTTTATCATAATTAACAGACATTTTACCACATCTTTGCATCTCCATGTTAAGAGTAGCTAGCACACTAGATATCATTTCTAGCTTATGTTGAGTATTGTAGTCCCAGTTTGGCTCTGTGGAAGGGAGAATACCTGTTCCAAGATGATTTTCTTCCCTGTTAAAAGCACATGGTTCATCTGTATAACCCCTAGCCTCTTGTAGGATTATTTGCCTTTAATCTGAAGTATAGCAAGTGTTCAAGTTGAATCAGACATCTACTATGGTCAATGGTGAAGAATAAAGTTTGGAACCCATCTGCAAACTTATTGGGTTTCCTGACAGTTGGTTTTATTGTTCTTTGTACTGTTGGACATCTGTATCTGAAAAATGAACTTTCACTCAAGTATTTCCTTCCAACCCTAGGACTTGTCTCAGGGCAAGAAAAGATATGAACCACAGAAATAACCACCACTTTGGGTTGGACGTGTAGGGTTTAAAGCTTTCTGTATGTACCCATCTGGACTTTGGGCTAACCTAAGGAGGCTGCTGAAAGAGCTGAGGAATGTTGGATTCCTCTGAAACTGATCTCTGAAGGAGTCCCTTGGTTACCTGGAGAGTATGAACTTGATTTACTGGTCTGAGGATTATAAAGGGGAGGTAAAGTTGACCTCTTAGAACTAAATCCAGGACTTAGAACAGGGTCACTCATGATACCTTTGTGTTTCTCAGGGTCACTCCAGATACCTCTGTGTTCCATACTTTTATGGAAAAATTCCCAAGCCACTCCAAACCAAAAGACAGACTCTGCACTGAGGAGATAAAAAGGCAGTATTTAATCTTTATGCCAGTGGACTGCTGGATCTTCACTCCAGTGCACTGTTGTGAGATAATTCCACAAAGTCAACAGTCCTGGGTTTAGAGAGAGCTTAGTTTATAAAGAATTTAGAAGTGGGAGGTACAAAGCAAGTGACAAATGTTACATAATTGGTTACATGCACTAAATCATATATTGAAAGACAGGCTAGACTTAAACAGATGTGTTGAAACAAAGGATTTGTTGATTGTAGTATAGAAACACTCCAGAAACAAGGAAAGGGGGCCCCTACAGAGTGAGCATAGTGAAACACATTACTATAATATGGACTCATTCCAGGGAGGGGATGCTTACAGAGTGAGTGTCTGTGATTAGCCTAGGGTGCCTTAAGGTACAGACAATTACTATGACTCAGTGCTCATCACAGATACACAGGTGGGTTTTGACACTGGCAAGGTCAATTGAATTCAGCAGAAGCAGTAGAAAAAAATATAAGTTAGAGACCTCTAATTGATCATGAAATACATATAGTTTTTCTATTTTATACTTTTGTTCTTACGTTATAACTGTGGCCCAACAATACTAAGTACCATAGTTCTTGAGCACTTCCTTTAATAAAGTTACACAAGCCTGAACACAAGGAATTTCACCCATCTTTTATGCTCCAAACAGAAATACTGTAACTGGAGAATTGGTCTCATAGTTTAAAGTACCACTCATTGTCCATCACCTCTTAGTTCATATCTAACACAGACTAATACAATAATAGATAAACTGTTCTTATTTTAAGTTCTCAGGATCAAATCTACCCCATCAGGAATTTCACTTAATTCAAATCCTCTTGAATCTGTGTAGTGACAAGATTCAACAGATTTTCTATCTGCTTGTCTTGGTATATATTGAGAGAAGGAGACAGGTAGGCCTGTACTCCTCAGGGTGATGTCCCATGACACAAAATCCACAAGGTGCACTCTGTGAGACTTTACAAAAACAGAATAGACATTTCTATCGGAGACTTAGAGTGATGCTGACATCACTTACCACAAAAGAAAACCTTTGTTTTCATATTGGGACCCATTACCTCCTTGGGGACAAAAGGGCTGGGCCATCTGTTGACTTGACTTGTCCAAATTTCCTTTAGACAATGACAGACTGTTCAGGAGCAGAGTTCTTTTAATCATTTAGTTGGATCCCTTGATGACACAACTTGTATTTATTCTAAACTTCTCAATGACTTAGCTGGTATTTCAAGTCCCTCAACTCTATTTAACCAGAGTGAAATCATGTGGGAAAACCTCTCTTTTATTTTTCTGATGAAAAAACTACAAAGAAATGGGGCTGTTTTCATATACTCACAGTTATTTTAATTAGGTTTTTAAATGAATATTGCTCTGTTCAGATATGAGGCAATTTTTTACTTATCTACATTGAAACAGGAAAGCACAAAAGCCAGGATTTGATGACCTCAGGCATACTCTTAGAGTGTGTAAGGCACTCTGTTTCAGTCAGAATCCTGGGGTATTTTAAAATGGACAAGCTTTTGCTCTTGAATTTACATTTCTCCTCCAGAATCACAGTAAGACAGTCAAAATCCTCTGGAGATTTGGTGTTTCCCACAGACACTCATTCACCTCCCACAAGCATCTCCATTTGACCAGGACCACAGCTGGGAGTCCTTCATCACTCAAAATTTTTTCACCTGCAAAAGCTGCATGAGTCCTTAAAGGGGTAGTGCATTATTTTTCTGTTCCCAAAAATAAGTAATTGGTTCCTTTATCATGTGTCTATAGGACCATATGCTATTTAAAATCAGAATGTTAGCACATACAGTCAGTTTTTTAAAAAGTAAAGAAAAGGGGAGATGGAGAAGAGAAGATGGCAGTAACTGGTGATCCATGTTCACAAACAAGATATACACAGTCATGCAACAAGACAAGATGGCAAATGATCATGTGGTAGTATTTCCAAAAGTCAAATTGAGGAAAAGCTACTTGCAAAATAGAGTAAATCTAGACCGGTCTAATTGAGCAAACTACAAAACAAATAAAAGTATGTATATTAGAAGGCATACTCACAGAATGAATGTAAGCAGGTAAGGAAAAAACCCTACATTTCCCCCAGTCACCCATAAATAGAACATCAGCAAACAGTTTTCTGCCTGCCTTTAGAGTAGCCCCTTATATTGTTGCACTAGGGTATAGAGTGAGGGAAAGGAGAGAAAAAGAAAAACAGCTTCATAGAGAGACAGAAAAATTGTGCCCAACATGGGCCTTACCTAGGTCTCCAGCATTGTAACTTTGACTCATATAGCCAGGCATGCTAAAATGCTCTTTTTTTGTCTGACCACTCCCAAAAATTGATCTCCTATCTAGATTTATGAAAATGGTCTTGGGTAATTTCTTTAGAAATGATCTGCCAGTTAAATGCATTTCATTTCCTTCTTGCCTCAATGAATTGGATAAGCCAAGCCAGATATGGTACCAAAACTTTGTTTAAAAATTGTGGGCTGAACAAGTGGGGAAGAACTAGCTCTGAAATGCAAACTTGGGCTAAAGATCAAGACAAAATAAAAAATCAAAGGTGTACTCTGCATCCGGGAAACACAGATTGCCCTATGAGAAATCATGATAAGAGGCTCCTTATAGCATCTTGTCTCTTTTATGTTATGCATATCTCATAGGAGTCCACATGAAGTTCCACATACAAGGTTCTGGGAAATATTGTACACTGTACTGAAGTCTTGCAAGTGACAGATCCCACTTACTTCACCAGCCAATTGTTCCATGCTCCACCTTATATATCAGGAGTGCTGAATCATAGTTTATTTCAGTTTTAATTTATGGAATTTCATTCATATAATTTTATATTATGGATGCACTAATGCATATTCCAAACTAGAGTTCATAAGGTTAATAAGACCTCATTTTTCTCCAAATATTGACCAGAATTTGTTTATTAATAATATCTATTCCTAAAGCATCCAATTTCAGTTTTAACTTCATATTTCTCTGGTGATTAATGACACTGAATATTTTTCTCATGTACTGAGGTCCTTTTGCCCTTTTATCCAGCTAGGTTATTTGGTTTTAAACTGTCTTTCATGTGTTCATCTTGTATTTTTTATATAAACCGTATATTAAATACAGAGCTTACCAAGTCTGCATTGTGTCTTCAATGTGTTTAATGCTCCCCTTAGTATGTAAAAGCATGTTATTTTGAACTACAATTTGTGTATTTTTCTCTTGTGGGTCATCATTGTTAAGACCAATGTCATGGAGCATTTCCTATACCCTTTTTTCTTGTAGTTTTATAGACTAATGTCATAGGTTTTAGCTTTTAGTAAGGAGTTGATTTTTCTATGTCATATAAGAAAAACTTCTCATTTAATTTTTCTACATAAGGATACATAGGATTCTTAATAAAATTTATTGACAAGGGTATCATTGAATGTTCCTAGTATCATTGTTGAAAATAAATTTACCATAATTGCATGAATTTACTTCTAGATTCTCTAGTCCTTCCTCTAGGTTTACATGTTTGTTTTTCTACCATTCAATCCTGTTTTAATTGCTAGTTACATAATAGACTTTGAAATCAAATAGTAGAACATCTTTGTTATTTATACTCAAGAATACTTTGATTATTTGCATTTTTCACAATTTTAAACAAATTTATGAATTTGTTTTCTATTTCTGTGAAATTTCCATTGCAATTTTGAATCTATAAATCAGTTTGTGACACTCTAATAATGTTACTTATTCTAGTACAAATGTAACACTTTCCAGTTAATGAATATATACTTCAAATTTGAAGATTTTTTATTTTCACTATACAGGAAAATATTTGTTTTTGAATGTTTGTGGGCAATTGGAACCCTCAAGGCAAATTCTACTTGTGTTTATTATGAATACAGTAATTGAAATGCATGAGCTGAATATTATATAATATACAAGCAAAGAATTGAAAAATTATATGTAAGTATAGTCTTTCAAGAAAGAAATTACTCTTTCTGTTCATATCTTTGAATGCTGGTTTACAACATTTACTTCCTGAAACTAAATATCAACATGACTTAAATAGGTATTGCCTTAAGTTTCCCATTATGATCTTCTTTTGAGAGCAAAGGAAACAAAAAATATTAATTAGGTTTTTGTGTTACTCTTCTGGTATGTCTTGTGTCTAGATGCAACTCCAAAGCCCAGTGTACACAGAGGTAGGTCTTTCTGGAGATGGTTAAATCTAGGTTGTGTGACACTGAGATTAAGGGTACAGGGTGCTGGTTTACTCTACCAATTTGTTTAGCATAGTTTTCGGTATGCATAATTGGAAGGTCCATTCTGGGTGTGAATAACTCCTCCCAAAATGCTTCCAATTTGCATGGGGAAAACAGAAATAGAATATTTTGTCTTTTCTGCTCCTATATTTCTTCCTGCCATGTCATGCTATGGATCGTTTGTCCTCCCCCATATCTCCTATGACACCCTGACTTGGAGACAATCAGCTATGGACAGAAATCTCTACAACCTTTTACTTGAAATGAATATTTCCTTGTTTAACTTCTGAGTGTCAGGTATATTTTGCCCCAGCAATGAAACTGTAAAGCACATTCCCTTTCTGGAAACACTACCTAATAACCACAAGTTAAAAAAGGAGAAGTTAAATTTGGAAAAAAATTTAAGAGTATTTCATTCATAGTTGGCTGGCTCCAAGGAAGAAAACTCAAATTGCAAAAGCCTGATAGAGAAAATCTGCTTAGTTCATAGTAGCTAAGAAGAAGAGCATGTAGACAGTGACAGAATAGAACAAGTGAGGGACTAGATATAATTGTCAAGGATACAACCCATTACACACACACACACACACACACACACACACACACGCACACACTTTATGTATCATGCAGGCATATCCCAAAGCAAAACAAGTTGACACTTCACTATTTCTGCTAGATCATGAATCCATGATCCACCCAGACATATTCATAAGTATGCTCTATGAACCCTTTGGGTATAACTCAAAGTAGATCAAGTTGACAATTCACCATAATTGACAGATAGCATCTCTTGTCAACTAGCTATGCAAACACATCTCTTTAAACCACACCTAGTCTTAAAAGAACCCCAAGGTCATAAATGTATCTCATGTAACATCACTATCTAGCGTTAAACTGAAAATGCAATCAAATACAATCATTGCTTTCCCAAATTTTCAACACTGCAAGAATTTTTCAAAAGTCCAAGTCTCTTTGGAGACTGAAGACAGACTCTTTGCTAGAAATCTCTATGAAAAGAGAAAAGTTACATAATCCTAAGGTATAATGGCATGAGGAAAACCTTCCTACATAAATGAGGAATGAGTGAAAAATGATTGGAAAGAAAGCAAGATCAAAACCTTGTAGGAAAAATATTAATTCCTATAGGTCAATATCTGCTATCCAGAACACATGGCAGTAAAATATGAGTTTTTACTTCTGTTTGAATAACTGAGTGCATCATATGAATCCTGTGTAACCTATTGTATATGGTATGTATCCAAGAGAACTCCCAATACACTTTTCTCAATTAAAAATGTGAGAGTTTTATTCTTATTTTTCAAAGAGAACATTCTTGCAGATTCCTGGGATAACCTCAAGGCATCTTCTCTTTCCAGTACAAAGAACTGGGATCCTTTTTAAAGATACAATCAAACCTCCTTTGGAGCTAAACATATATTTTCTTTGGGGCAAAATTTAATTATTTTGAATTCTTGTGCTCTGCCCTTTCCCTTTTTTGTATTATAAACCTGCCTGAAACACTCAGTGGTATCTAAGGCATACTGTTATTGTTGAGCAATACTGAAATTTTCTTTGCCAGATTAGTCCATCATCTTTGATGTCACTCTCCTACAAATGTTTAAAGTATGGCTAAAATATAGACAGATTTTCTATCAGAATGTGATAAATATGGCCTCTATTCTAACTTCCAATTGAATTCTTTTTCCAAATTAAATGTCCTAAGTGTACACTGTACTGTCAATATTTCTTTTATCATTGTGGATTTCTGAGTTCTAATAAAAAATACCAATCCATCTCTTCACACAATTCTAGGATTTTTCTAGCATTGGTTTTTATATACAAGGGAATACTTGGCCACAAACAGTACAAAGTTGAGGTTTATTTTAGGTAAATGGATGCACCTTGAGAACATAATTTTATTTTTTTCCCTTTTTGTTTTCTTTTTTTATTTTGAAGAGAATAAAACCAAATGAAATAACATAGAATAAAATCAATCAAAACAAAATAATGTACATGGTACATGACTTTAAAACAAAATACAAGGAAATCACTAATATTTACCATAATGCCTCCTGTTACCTTCAAAAGAATTGCCCATACCAGCAGGCATTAAAAATCTATCAAAATAATACAGAATGAACCAATGAAAATAAAACAATGGAAGCTGTAAAGGACTTCAGACCAAGACAATAGTAAAACAATAGTGGTTACCATAATACATTTTGCTGTCTTCAAAGTAATTGCCAGTACTATGAGCCATGATACAATCAAACAAAAAATAGAATAAAATCAATCAAAACAAAACAATTAAGGCAATACATGGCTTCAAAACCAGGTAATAGAAAATCAATCATGGTCACCACAATATATTTTGCTGTTTTTGAAATAGCTGTCCGTGCCATCAAATATAATAAAATTAGACAAGCTGAAACAGAATAAACCCAACCTAAACTGAAGAAAGAAAACAATATGGGTTTCAAATAACAATAATAGATTAACAATAGCCACTGCCTTCCCCTTTTAGACAATTCCTCCCCCTTCCATTTCACAGTATGTATTGGACATTTTGTATCCCATTAACTCCTTTAGTTTTTTTATACTAAGATAAAAAAATATTCATTCATGTGACTCTGAACCATTTCATCAAAGAGCATG
>PVJX010034877.1:0-18637 GCA_004027295.1 Dolichotis patagonum | reverse complement strand
AGTGGTTCGGGATGGCTTAGTTTTAGTTTGAATCCTGAAGTTGCTCGTATGAGCCTAAACAAGATACGTGATCTCAGTCCAGTGTGATCCCAGCAGAACCCATGTCATGTGGGTTTTGAAAGGGTTTGGGTTTTTTTTGTGTTTTGTTTTTTTGGTACTGGGAATCGAACTCAGGACCTCATGCTTGCCAGGCAGGTGCTGTGTGCTGAGCTGCATCCCTGGCTTCATGTGGGTTTTGTAGATGTCCCCTAATTGCTTATAAAACCCAAATGTGTTCGGCCAGCGTGACCCCCGCAGACGGGCCCTAACCGTCACGTCCTCCAGCACACTTCCTAGGACACCTTAGCGATAATGTCGGCTACTCCGATTTGAAGTGCTTGGAAGGTTGGGTGACATGAGCAGCTGCCAGGGTGTGAGGTTTGGTCAAAGCCTCATCGGGCACCTTACACGAGCCAACCTTGTGTGTGACCATGGTCGAGATCATGGCCCCAGCCAGAGAGGCTGCAGGATCGCAGCCAGGCAGCCACCGGGGCGTCTGTGGTTTGTGTTTGTGCTTCTGACAGTGTACCAGTATCTGGGCAGTAGGCGGCCTGAGCTGAGCTACTCTTGAGCGTTTCTGAATTTCATTTAATATTTTATTTTTGTTATTTGACATTTCTCCTCCATGTCTAGGCGATGTGCTAGAGAACTTAGAAGTGTCTGCCATCGTCACAGCCTTGGAAAACGGCACTGAAGAACTGAAGAGAAAATACGAGGTAATCACCTACAGAAAAACGGAAGCCTAGCTCTGAGGCTGGAAGACAGTATGGGACGTGAAACAGTCTGGACGCAGACTGCATGAACGCGCTCACGGGTGGAATCTAAAAACACAGGGAGAAGTGTGGTTACCGGGGTGAAGGGGGGAGGGAAATGGGTGGGCGTTGGTCAGGGGCACCAACCTGCAGTTCCAAGATGAGTGCGTTCTAGAGACCCAGCAGGCTGCGTGGTGACGTGGTTAATGACGTGTCACTAACCAGGTTAATGCATGCTTGGACGTTTCAGCGAGAGTGGCTTTTTAGTGTTTTTACCCCACCACCCCACAGAAAAGGTAACTGTGCGAGGGGATTGATAGGTTAATTGATTTGACTGTGAGGATCACTTTATAATGCGTACATATAACAGGGCACCACATGTACCCTTGAATATAAATAGCTTTAATTTGTCACTGATACCTCAGCAAAGCTAAACAAAAGGAAAACATAGCTGATTTGTTTTATCCATCGATTCTGTTTGTCATAGGTGAGCTGCTCCTGAGTGTCTAGGTAGGTAAAATTGTGCTAGCTGTGCTCTCAGATTTTAGCGCCTTTGAGACGTGGTTTGCATTCAGAGACTGCTGTGTTCACACGCCTTTGCCCCAGTGGCACCAAATATGTGGAAACTATACTCATGGTTTGGTGTCGGTGGTAGCATTTCCAGACAGCTGCACTAGCAGGAAGCAATGTTTTGGTCACTGTGATAGACGAGGAGGTGAGGACAGAGGTAACCATGTGGAGGAATGAGGACTCTGGGACAGAGGGAGAGGTGTAGATATGGGTTCTGCTGTTCAATATCACAGCCTTTGCGTTTTCCCAGTGGTGGCAGAGTTTTCAGACACTGAATACACTGTCTCAGAGCCTTGTTGGTAAGATGGTGCTGAAACCATGTTGGTCCCCGCCCCCTGTTTGTTTGTTTGTTTGTTTGTTTTTGGTACCGGGGATCGAACTCACGACCTCACGCTTGCCAGGCAGGCGCTTAAGCCACTGAGCTAAATCCCCGGCCCCCCGCCCCTGTTTTTGTCTTGGTATTTATAAAACCATAATGACTTCTTCACTAGCCTAGTAGCACACTCAAAGCAGCATTCATGTAACTAACTTGGAAGACTTCCAAAATCTTCGTTTTCTGCAATATTAATGTGGTCAATTTACAATGGAAATGCACCCACAGCGTCTATAGGTGTATCAACAGCATGAATATATGCTTTCCTGTTTTCACTCGGTTCCTTATTAGTATCAAACGAGGTGATACCTGGGCGGTATGTAGCATGGAGCTTTCTCATAGATTTTTAGCAGTGATGTTTTCTCTGAATGTCACACACAGTAGCAGCAGCAGCTTTTCAATATGAATCATATACTCAATTTATATAGTTGTGTCTAACCCAAATGTTATTCTGTTTTTACCCTGTAGCTTAGTTACAGGAAGAGTCCAGTTCATTCAGACAAGGCAAGGAAAGCACCAGATTGCCTACTACAACTTTTAAGCCAGATACACCTGCACAGGTAATTATCAAATTTCAAAACACATTCGTGGAAGTATAATCACTCACATTTATCACATGACAACTCTTCTGGGGCCTGAGAAACTGAAGTCTGAGAAGATGTGAGATTTGATAGATCACTTCACCTTTTCGGGTTTCCAGTTCTTTGCTCATAGGATGAAGGGTTGGAGTGTTTCTTAACCATCTTCACGGCCTACCACTGTTATCATCCAACATAGTCTTTAAAAGTTTATAATTCACTTGCGAAGTCAGGGCACACATGGGTAAATACGGAAGGAGAAAGAATGGATGGATTTAGGACACCTGGAATGCACTCAGGGCCAATGAATTGCACCTAAAATGGTCAAAATGGTAAATTTTATTTTTAATTTGACATAGGAAAATACACATACATATCCCCCTCCTTGTGACTATACAGCATGAAGTACCAGGGTCCTCACAGTTCAGACAGATGTGCAGAATGGGAAAGGGTAGTAGAGGGATGAATTTCTGTGATTGTAGTTAATCCAGAAAGATGACAGTGGAAGTCCTTGAGTGAGGCTTTGGAAAGGAAGATTTGAGTGGTGCAGGGAAGGTGGGTGTAGAGATTGTTTCTTACTGGAGAGAATTAAGGAAGAAAGAGATAGTCACTTGGTTGAAACAGCTTCTGAGGGGAGACTATATTACTTGAACATAAATTTATAACTTTCAAGCTCATGTAAACATGTGGTATCATCCGATTGTCCAAACAGGCCCAGGAAGGACTTTGCTTCCTTTATGTCTCGGGGGTTCCACCGACGCACGTACTCATTCAGCAGATGCACACCAAGCGACACTAGGTGCCAGACTGTGTTCACTGGAGTGGGTCGGTCAGCTTCCTGTCACTACAGCAAATACCTGAGACAATCAACTTACAAAGGGAAGATGTTTATTGTGGTTGATTTGGTGGTTTTAGTCCACGATCCATTGATCCCATTGCTTTGGGACATGGCAGGGCAGCGTGGCAGGCAGGCAGGCAGGCATGGTGGAGCAGAATCACTTCAAAACCAGGAAGTAAAAAAATGAAGAGTCCAGGTCTCATTGTCTTCTTAGGACATGTCCCCAGTGACCTGACCTCCTCCCCTACCACTCCCTAAAGGTTTTACAGCCTCCTAGTAGTGCAGCTTTGAGCACTAAGCCTTGAACAGAGGCCTCTGGGGAATGCTTAACATCCAGACTATAGCTGTAAATGTGTAGGCACTCTTGTCTTCAGTGAGTGCTTGGCCCAGTGAAGAAGGGCCTTAGACAAGCAACTTACATAACTGTCCGCACTTTTGGAATTAAAACATGGACGTGGAAAAACAGTGCACAGTCCATTTTTGACCACGGCTTTCAGAACTGACTTAGGACCAGACAGAGAGAGGAAAGAAGGAAGAAGAAATGGGAATCTCTCCATCTGCTCTTCCTTCTGCCCTATTCTCTACCAAGAATCAAATGCTGGCTTCCTGCGAGCTGCTAGTGCAGGCTGGGTGAGAGTCTGCATCGTTGAGTTTCCAGGGTTGAGGGCTGGTGCGCAATGAGGAAAGAGAGGAGCAGGGAGGGGCAGGGAGGCCCTACATCTTGTTAAGGTGAGAAATGTTTGGTAAACAACATGAAACTCTTGGAACAGGCGGTTTAGTTATGAGTGTATTTTGTCACACCCAAACAATCCCAATGAAATTAGTTGCTTTTTATGTTTGTCAGACTGAACAAATTAGAGGACTTCCGCAAGTTTGTTCTTCAAAAGTTGAGCAGCCTCGAGGAAGATATTCGGGCTCTGAAACACCTTGAGGAGGATGTTCTGGTAAGTTCTTTTCATTGGAATGTTCTCTAAACATTCCAATGTTAACTAAAACAAAGCTTTTGTCTCATTTTAGGCATTTTGGGAAAAGCAGTCTGATGATCTGAAATCTTTCTGTGACCTGCAAGTGCTGAGGTATTTTTTTGAAAAGTGTCGTTAAGAAGAATTTTGGTTGATGTGTGAAGTGATGCGTTTGCTATAGTATGTGCAGATGGTGTTGCTAAGACTCGGGAGAGTATCTGGAGAGCCGAACCTTTCCAGGGTGACCCCTCCACGACACTTCCCTGAGGACCGAGTGTGGCTAATGACAGCAGTCAAGGAGAGTGAATTTTGAAAAACTTCACAGAATTATCTGAATTTCTTTGACCCAAATAGTTTTATTCTAGGTAGCATTTTAAAAATTAAATGATATTTTGAGAAAAGTAGTTTTCTACCTAAATCATCAATTTACTGCATATGTATTGTATCTTCTTGATAGACTATTTCTTATATTTTGAGTATAATAGGATTGTATATGTATTAAGTGTATTTTTTTTTTAGAACAACAAATGTGTTTTCCCTGATACGCGTTCCTCTGTGGAATTAGTACATCTTGAAGCTGCTGCTAGTCCACGTTTGGAATATTTTTGTCTTCTGGGGTGTAAGGAGGGGAGAATGGAGAGCTGGGTCTTTTGCTATTCTACATTTGCCTTGAGAATAATTCTAGTGTTCTGTTCCCACCTGAGGAATTAGAAGAGAACTCCATCCAAAAATGTAATGGCCGAAGTTTTTCCTACCATTTGAGAATCGGCTCCGTTCATAGAAATTCAAGACAGATAGTTCAAGGACAGATAATATTCTGTTCATGCTGTATATTTCAATGCAAAAAAGTTCTTTTAGAATTCATTATCCAAGTTAGATGCAGTGGTGCACACCTGGAATCCTAGCACTTGGGAAGCAGAAACAGGTAGATCGTAAGTTCAATGCCAGCTTGACTGTACACAAGATGCTGTCCCAAAACAAAGCAATGAAACAAAAGCCAACCTTGTTTATCCTGCTGTTTAACCCAGCTAACACCGTGCCTGGAAGGCCCATTATCCAAATGCTTGCACACACATCTCCCGCTGAGTAGTACTATACATGGTCAGAGGCCATAATCATTTTAATCCGTCCTTACTAAATGGCTGTGGTTGGTTGTGAGTTATCCTTAAACAACTCGGAGTCAGGATCTCTTTACACACTTAACGTTCATTCAGTGTTCCCAAAGAGCGTTTGCTTATGAGGGTTATATCTGTCAATATTTTCCGTATTATGATTTAACATATATATATATATATATATATATATATATATATATATATATATACACACTTTAAAAGTAACAAGCTTTTACATATTGAAATGAATTTTTATGAAAATAGCTAAAGACTTTTAAAAACAATATGTGGACGAGGAGCGTTGCTTTGTTTGCAGATCTTTAATATCTGGCTTAACAGAGGACAGCTGGATCTCACACCTGCTTTTGAATGTAATTAATTGTGAATGATGTTGCCTCTAGGAAATTCTACTGTATATTTGTGAAAGAATAAGAATGAAGAGAGTGAAGAATTTAATATTATTCCCATTAATATCAAAACAGTTCTGACCTCACAGAACTTTTGGTTACATAGGGGTCCCTAGACAATGCTTTGAGAACTGCTATTATAAAGCAGTATTGTATTAAGCATTAAAGAAGATTCTATCCCCTCATCTACATTGATTTTAACTAAATCCCTAATTGCGGGCAACTGTCTCTTTAACTGATGTTGTTAGATATTAATTACTATTTGCATTCATCTCCCTTTGATAACAGTGCCCCTGGGTGAATTTAGAATATCTCTATATTACCTCTTCTAAGTATGCTTTCCTAGGATTTTGCTTTTATTATCTTCTCTTCCAAAGACCTAAGAAAACAGCTCTTTTACTTGCAGACATGGAGTAATTATGACTCTTTTAGCTCACAGTTGCTGCTTACTGGGTACCAGGCTCTGTGAGAGGTGGAAAAGTTAATTAGCTCAGTGAAGATCACACAAGTAGCCAGTATCTGTCCTTTGTTATGCTTTTGTCTCAGGGATGGACTTACATATTTTTCTAGGGAAATAAAAGCATATCCTCTGATCAAATTAAATTATCCTCTAATTTAGAGCTACAAGGGAGTGGAACTCGGTGTTTTGAACGGTGGTTATAAAATACTTATGTCCTTTGTGGGATGGTAGCACTGACAGAGACAAGGACTAAGATAGAATCAAGCATCGATCTCTTATGGTGATAATTCAAGTTGGCATTGACCTTCCTTATTCATTCTCAAATAATGTAATGATCTGGGAAAAACTGTGATGTATCTATGTATGTAGATGCATGATTTTGTTTTTAAAATGCCTAGTAGGAATATAATAAAAAGAGATGAATCCATTTCTTCCAGACTTAACCCAATTCAGCCTTCCTAAGGAAAGTCACAGCTTGGTTTTGCTATTGCATCACTCAGGTAGGTACCAAAATTTACATGTGAATTTTGGTGGAAGGAAACAAGCACCAAAAATACACAAACATTTCATGACAGCAGTAGTTAAGTAGGAGAATTAAACACTGCAACTAGGTCTCTATGTTTGGTCATTAGATGTATGATGTTGCCAATGAGAGAAAAAGAAGACTTGGAGAAGATGTGTATGTAGGTCAAAGAAAAAGCAGAGTTTATTTGCTAACATTTTAACTTTCGGATCACCCAAGTTTTGATAAGAACTTGGAGAAAAGATACCATTTTCCAAGAAAATACAGTGTAACAAAATGGAGGGGAAACTTTAACCAGATAATTGTTCATAAAAGAAATATAACAAGTTGTCGAAACAAGCCACTGCATGTATGTGGTCCAGACTGTCACAGAGGAAGTTTCTAGTCTTTGGAAGAAGGATGATTTTAGTGCTGTTGTTCAAGAATAAAAATTTACTAATTCTTTTTTGAACCCCACATTTACATACCAAACCACAATAAAAGTTACACAAGCACAGAACTGTATCACTTGAAATTAATCAAGTCAAAATCTAAGACACTGGTGAATAGAAGTTACCAATTTACTAAGGGAAGAAAAGCATGGTTTGATGGTAGGAATCTAGTATAACATTAGTTTTTAAAATTAAAAATATTTTCAGGGATAATATGGTACATATTTATGGTATACATTATGGAATTCAATATATATGTAATATATAATGATCAAATCTGGTTAATAAGAATTGCTGTTGTTTCAAATGTTAATCATTTTTATATGCTGGGAATTTCTTATTTTTCTAAACATTCAAAATGTATCAAGTATCCTGCTGTGCAACAAAAAACCAGAACTAATTTCTATTCTGTGTTTGGTTCTGCCTTGGTTTCTTTTCTGTCCTTGTCCCCTCAAAGATTTATGCACATTCCTTTATGCAAAGGGCATTAGTCCATCTCTGAGAGTTACCAAAGTCCCAGAAGTTTCGGCATTGCTGAAAGGACCAAGTCCCAAGTCTCCTCCAACCTGTAAGACGAACTCTTAGCTGTGAGCCTTTGTACAAATGAAAAGTTAGATTAAACACTTCCAACATTAAATGGCACAAGGTAGATATTTCCATTCCAAAGGTTAGAAACAGGTAAATAAAAAGGATTGGGACCAAAGCAAGTCCAAAATCCAGCAGCAGACGTTAAGTCCTGTAGTTCCATGTGCAACGGCCAAAGCTATTCGTGGCAAGTTGTGAGCTCCTAAGAGGTTGCCTGACTCTGCCCCTATGGCACTCCTGATGGTTGTAGCTCCCATGGCTTCTCTCCTGGGCCTGCTCTGCTCCTTCCTTGCAGTTTGCTCAGAGTATCCATGTTCCTGTGAGGTCTCCAGTGCACTTTGGCTTTATACTCACAGCTTTGTACTGCCTGGCCTCCCAGGCCTTCATCTGAAATAAAGGTGAAAGCCTTTTAAACCCCAGAACTCTTGCATTCTGTATGTGCCTAAAGCCAGCACCACACAGATGATGCCAGGTCTGTTGACAGCTGGAGCAGTAGTGGTCTCTGGGCTGTAGTGGTCAAGTGCCTGGATCACTGAGCTCTCGGAATCCATCCTGAGGAAGAAATGCTCTATGCTGTTGCCATTTTGTGGAACATGGTGCTCTGTGGCTTTGTCCTCAAAGGAAAGTCTTCTACCTTTGTAGTTTTGAGGCTGCAAAGGCACTTGTAGTTTCTTCTGATGTCCTCAGGCCATCTTTTGTATTCTTTGGCTCCTTCTCAGCAAATGAGATCTTCTCAGTTCTATCTCTGTAGTCTCCAGCTTTATTGGAGCTTCATTTCTGGCCAAACTCACAACATTTTGTATCATTCTGCTGGACTCTTTGCTCTTGATTTTCCATGTAAATCTGGCTAAAAGCCCCCAACAATAGCCATGCTACCACGTCAATATTCAACTGCCTTGAAGTTTCTTCTGCCAGTTTAGTAAGTCCATTGCCCTTAATCTTAGCCTTAGGCTAAGTCTCTGGCCAATAGCAAAATGCAGACAAACTTCCTGCCAAGTAATAACACACATGATCTGGAGTCCAACAACCAATGCAGTCCTTCTTCCCAGCAGAAATCTCCTGAGCCTGGTCTTTACTGGCAGGACTTCTATCAATCCTCTCATCTTCTAATCTCTGACCAGACTCTCCCATAAAAAACAGCTTAAAGTGTTCCAGCACTACTCTTTCAGGTGACATCTTTGAACCTTTCCAAATTCTTCCCACAAGCTATTCCCAAAAGCCTTTGAACCACATAATCAAGTATAGTCACAGCAATGACCCCACTTCTGGTACCAAATTTTGTGTTGGCTATGTTTCTTTTGTTGCTGAGACAAAATACCGGATGCCCAAAATTAAAGGAGGAAAGGTTTACTTAATTCAGTTTGTTGAGGTCTCAGTCCATACTCATCTGGCTCCAAGACAGTATGGCATGGCAGAGGGGCAGCAGTTCATAGCAGAGGAAGACAGAAAAGCAACAAGAGCAAAAGGGGAGGAGAGATAGAGAAAGTATCTTTCCCTCCCTTATATCGTATGTGGGTTACCCAGACCAAGGTGGGTGTAGCACTCACACCCATAATCCTAGCACCAAGACCATGGATCAGTCACAAACTCTAGAAGCCCACCCCATGATTGCTTGAGGCTTAGGAGGGATATATAGACACAAACCATAACAGTCCTCTTTATTTAATTGCTTTCCTTACTTCCTCCCCCCCCACATTGCCCTCCCCAGTCTTTTGTGAAGATTATTCTGTTCTGTTCTAGTTTCCACAAGTGAGAACATGTAGTGTTTGTCTTTCTGTGTCTAACATAATTTTACTTAACAGTGATTTCCAGTTCTATCCATGTTGTTGCAAATTGATAGATTTCAATCTTTTTAATAGCCAAGTAATATTTCATCTTGTCTGTCTGTGTGTATTCTTTCTTCATCATAGCTAGATCAATTTCATATCTTAGCTATTGCAAATAGTGCTGCCATGAGCATGACAGTGCAAGTATCTTCTCAGTGTAATGATTTTATCTCTGGAACATACCCAGTCCTGAGATTCTCAGATCATATGATAGTACTAGTTTTAGCTGGGTACCTGGAGCTGCGGGACGTGAGCCTTCCCCAGTACCCACGGGATAGGCACAGGGAAACAGAAAAACCTCCCTTATCCCACAGGGCAAGTTTGGGTGGGACTTGGGATTGGTGGCTCTGGCAGACTAGTCTGGGAGCTTCAGGACCCTGAGGGCGCTGCCCTCTGCCTTGTGAGGTGCACACAGGTCCAAGGCTTCTGGTGGTGGCAGGGAGCCAGCTGGTGACCCCTAGGCAGGGTGCTGACTAGTGGTGGCTGTCACAGCAGCCATTAGGATGGTGACTAGTGGTGGCTCCCAGGGCTGGGAAAAGCCCAGCACAAGTCCCCGGGGTTGAAGCTGAAGTTTGCTTTGTTCTTTTCTCTACGTGCTTTTCTGCCTCTAGGTGCTGTTTAGAATTCCCATCAGTTTTTTGCTGATTTTCAGTTCTCCCTTAATTACTATGCTCAAAATACAGTTCTGCTTTGTTACCCTGCATCTTCTCTGTGTCAGTGTCCCACGTAGCAAACCTGGGTTCAACCCTCTTGGATCTACCCTGATCAGTACTTTAGTTACTAAATTAATCTAGGGAGCAAAAATCATTAAGATTGCTATTATATATTTCAAAAATATTTTTTAAAGTCTTCGGTTTTAGGATTTTTTTATAAAGCTAATAGCGGTAACTAGGTATTCTGTAATATGATAAATCTTAGTCCAAAAACTAACATACTGTCTAACAGAAACTCTGCTCAGTGTCACTGGAGTCAAGGTCTTAGCGGTAGAAGTCTTGGCAAGATAAAAATATTAATCCTCCCTAAAATAATGAAGGAATTCAGACCACCACTCTGAAAAGACTTGAGTTTGTTCTTACAGCTGACAAGCTGATTCTAATGTATAAGTAGAAGCAGAGAGGGGAAATCATTTAACATGTTATTTTTAAAAAATAGCAAAAAGATCAGTATACAGAAGTCCAGAGCAACTAGAAGTGGGTAATAAGTTTAAAATCTGAAATAAAAACCAAGAAACCCATAGAGAAGATTTGTAAACCCCAACCTGGTTCACTGAGAAGATTGATATAGAATATAAACTCCTTGGACTGATCAAGAAAATATGACAGAAAGGGCACAGCTGAAATTTAGGAATAAAATGTATGAATAACATGCTCCCAAAAATCTAAAAATATAACAAAACTATATTGGGAAAAACAAGATGTCAGTAAATTTGAAAATTTCCAAAGCTTAGTAATTATTAATGTTTAAGAATCCATTCTCAACATCAGATCTTGATATTTTTCATGTAAGCGTTATCAAATTTAAAAGAAATATGTAATCTTTATATGAGAGTCCAAGGCAGCAAAGAAACATCCTCAGTTGATTTTAGGAAAAGTCCATGATTTTGAACCAAAAAATAGGACAAAGACAATCATGAAAGGAAAATTACAGATCATTTTCACAAATTAACAAAAATACAGAAATGCTAAAGACACCAAATCTTACCAGTATTGTGTGTTTGTGTATTGAAAAGGTGAATAAAGAACAAAATCAGTTGAAATAAGCATGTATAATGCATATAAAGATGATTTAACATTTTAAAGACCTATTTCATAACATTAATAGAATAGTCACTAAAATATTCCAGTAGATGCAGAAAAAAACATGATTAAAAGCAACACCATTTTGTAATTAAAACTCAACTAATCAACAATAAAACTCTAGGACCATTGGAACTGGAAAGGATATAGTATCTCCAGATGTCTGCAGGCTACGCTGAATTTAATGAAGAAAAAATTTAAAAATCATTAACAGGACGAGATTTCTGTTCTTCCTGTTTCAGCGCAGTGCTGAATCTAATACCGGCCTGCCCTGATGTTCTTTCGAGGTTTGTGATACTAACTTGATCTGCTTCCATGCATGATTTGCCTACAGCAAGCTTCTACTCAAGTGCAGCCACAGAGCATGTCAAGGGTTTGGCTGCATCTGAGGATGTTTTTGCAGGAATCCCAGAGGGAACCTAGGCACAAAAGATGAGGTCTGCTCAGGAGCTGGTAGACTAATGCACCTCAGTAGCCATCCTGGACAGGACAATGTGGTCGTTATTGCGAATGCTAATAGGAAATGGGGTGGGCCGTGGATAGTGTGATGTAAGTGGGTGGAAATGTCTGTGGGAGATGGAGCACATGGCAGTGGGGAGCGAGGAGAATGCTACCCATCCACCGGGAAGTATAAGTTGACAAGTCCTTATCTGCCACGCTTGGGGCCGGAAATACTGCAGGTTTTAGTTTTTCAGATCTTCAGAATATTTACCTGAACTTTACTGATTGAGCATCACTAATCCCAAAACCCAAAGTTTGAACTGATATGAATATGAAGCTTCACGTTAAGGGTGTTCATCCTATACTGGGATAGCAGAGGAAGGTCACTGAGGTGGGGTATCCAGGGAGATGGCAGCCTCAGAAGTAGCCTTGTTTTAGTTAAAAGGAAGAGATAAGGAGATATTTTCTCCTAGAAGAGGCTGAAGCTGATTCTCCGTTGCTGACAGCCTGAGTTTTAGCGGCGGGAGTGAATGGCCGTGGGAGACGGGGAGGGTGGTAGGTATGCGAAGCACTGAGTCACATGTGAATCAAATTTCCAGATAGTCATGTGAGGGCTCACGGGGTAAACAAACATGGAATGCGCGGAGCGGTCGGCAGCCAGTCTGTTTGCGGGGAGGTCTCTTTAAGGACAGCAGCTCTCCTGCCCATTTGGATTCTTTGAATATTATTTTGTTGATTCCCACAGCAGTTAACAATGGGGTTTTTCACACAGTTGAGCAGCCTGGAGATTTCCTGCAGTTTATAAAATCTGAGCTGGGTTGCCGAAGTAGGCCATATGCAAATACAACTTTGGAAGAGTGCAGTTCCGTTGACCTTATATAGAGTATACGAATTATTCTAAAATCTGTCTTGTTTTATTTTAACTTGAAAGTAAATGAACTGGGTAACTACTGTATTTTTTTTTAATCTCATCAGTGTTTATAATTATACTTTGTGATTTTTTTTTTTTGACCTAATGTTTCCACTCCCAGGAAAACTATTTTAAAGGTGAAATTGGACACAGGTCAAGATACTGATAACGATATGTATTTCAAATGTGATTGAAATAGGGAGACATCGGAGTCCTGAAGTCAGCTATGCCACTGAGCCCCTAAAAAGAATGATTTTGGCCATGTAAACTTACCTAAGAAGAGATTTGTCGTCAAAAGTAAAAACTTATTTTACAAAGCAGCACATGTAATATCATCCCATTTCACTTAGCAGTGAAAGTAGAATCCCTTTCCAAGTCAGCAATACAAATTTTATTTTTAAAATAATTGTACAGTATTCTACATGGAAATACTATGACTTACCGAGCATTTCCCTAACAGTGAACATCTCGGTCATTTAAACATTATCATTAGAGATAAACCTACAGTGAATATCCTTGTAAACATATCTTGAATTACATTATGAAGAAAAAATTAAGTATTTTCTTTGAGGAAACAGCAATGATAACAAATCTCCAAGTTATAAAAATACTAAAAGGGGAGATAGAAATCCCAGCACTTGGGAGGCTGGGGTGGGAAGATTGCTATGAGTTAAAGGCCAGCCTAGTCTACACAGTGAGTTCAAGACCAGCCTGAACTACATAATGAGACCTTGTCTCAACAACAAAATAATAATGGTAAAACCTAGTCTAAGCTAAGAACATTGGAATAATTCCAAGCTTTAGTGGAGAACTGGCTCAAATGTGAATTAAATGTACGTGCTGCATGCGATCACATGTACAAAAATCAGACTGCAGCAGCTAAACCAAACAGGAATCTTGTTTTTCTCCTGTGAAAAGCAGCTCAGAGCGAGGTAATCCACACCAGCGGACAGCAGCTTTATGTAGTCAGGGGACCTCGGTTCCTTTAGCTTTCTGCGCTGCCGTTCTCTGTTTTACAGTCACAGAATGACTGCTCTACCTCCGGTATCTCTCCTACTCTTCAGATAGGAGGAAGAGGATGAGTAAAAGGTGGAAGCACCCTGGTCCCTCTTAACATTAGGTAAACCATTTTCTTGGAAGCCCAAACCAATAGATTTTTGTCACTGTCTCACTGGCCAGAAATGGATTGGGTAGCTCACCCTAATGCAGGGGAGTCTGGGGAGGTGGAAATTTAAGCCCAGTACCTCCCCTACCTGTAAAAGGTGGAGTCCTGCTCATAAGAGAGTTGGGGGAGAACGGATATTGGATAGGAAGCTGTAACGTCTGCCATTCCTGAATTAAATCACACAGGAGCACTGAGCAATAGGGAAAGACATTGCAAAGGTGATTCTGCCAGCCCTCGTGGGGGGCTTGCATGGGGATTGGTCGCCCCTTAGGACTCTGCCCCTCCATTGGCAGCAGGCCTCGCCTACATGTGCTTAGAAGCATCTAATTGGGCTGAAGCCTAATCTGGTTATATTAACAATGTGTACCTTAAAAAGCCCCTGGAATTTAATGTATTTTATTAGTATGCATTTATAGAACTGATGACCACATTCCCCATGGGGGATCTGTACCTGTACCCAGCACACCTTAATTCTTCTTTTTTCATCCCCTTCTCTTCCCTTCCCTCCAGCCTTTCCTCCTCTTCTCAGTTACAAAAACTCTGTTTATTTTTTTAGTGCCAGGGATTTGAACTGACGACCTCATATTCGCCAGCGGCAGGCACTTACATCGCTGAGCTAAATCTCCAGCCCCCAAAAACTGTTTTCTATTTTTCCCTTAAATTCCTTTTTCTTTCTTCCCTCCCCTCTCTCCCATCTCTTATTCACCTTCCCACTTAAAAATCAGTTCTTATTTCCTAGTATCTTTTCTTTGTGTTGTTCCCTATTTAGACCCTGGATTTCTCACATGAGAGAAACAATGTGATATTTAAATTTGTGTATCTGATTTATTTCATTTAAGATTATGGTCTCAAGGTGCATTCATTTACTTAAAAATGCCTCCAGTTTATTCTTTTGGGCAGAGTAGTACTCCATCATATATACATATAAATATACTCCATATTTTCTTACGCAGTGATCTGCTAATGGGCATTCGAGGCTATTTCCAAGATTTAGCTATTATGAATTATGCTGCTATAATCATGGATATGCATGTATCCTTGCGTTATGATGACTTTATCTCTTTTGAAAAGATACCTAGAAGGGGGGGAGTAGCTGGATCAAATAGAATCTCTAGTTTTAGTTTTTGGAGGAATCGCTACACTAATTTCCATGGTAGTTTACCAGTTTTCACTTCCAACAACAATGGAGAAGTGTTCCTTCTTGTCCTGCAGTCTCACCAACGCTTGTTTTGTTATTGGTTGATTTCTTGACGATAGCCATTCTTTCTGGAGTGAGATGGAATTTCAGTGTTATTTTAATTTGTATTTCTTGAATGGCCAGCGGTGTTGAGTATTTCCCATGTATTTATTGGTTGCTTGTACTCCATCTGAGACGTGTCTGTTCATTTCAGATGCCCATTTTTTTATTGGGTCTTTAAATTTGGGGGTCTAATTTTTGTGTTCTTTATATATATTACTTATTACTCCTGGCTGAGAAGTAGCTGGCAGAGTTTTATCCTGTTCTGTAGGTTGTCTCTTCAGTCTGTTGGTGGCATCCTTTGCTGTACAGCTTTTTAATTCAGTGTCACCCCATTTGTTATGTTGGTAATATTTGGTAATATTTCTTGTGCTTCTGGGGTTTCATTCATCATCTTTGCCTACAGTTATGTCTTCAAGAGTTTTAACTATTCTATCCTCTGAAAGATTAAGTGTCTCTGTTTTAATATTTAGACCTTTGATCTACTTTGGTTTCAGGTTAGTGCATCGTGAGAGAGATGGATCCAGGCTCAGTCTTCAGCACGTGGATAGCCAGTTTTCCCAGGACTATTTGTTGAACAGGATGTCTTTCCTCCAGTGAAAGTGTTCGGCTCCTTTGTCAAAGATAAGGTGGCTGAGTGTGACTGCAGTGGTCTCTGCATCCTTTATTCTCTTCCACTGATACAGCATGGGCCTCGGAGCCAGACTGACCATAACCAAGAAAGAGAGCTACCTTTTCTCCAATACCAGAAGAAAAAAGCATGAGACACCACACATGGCTTCCAAGTGGCACATGATTAAGAGCCTCCTGCAGATAATTTTGACTCCGAGGCAGTTCCCCCCAAGGGGACTGAGGTTCACTCCCAGCAACCATGTCGGCTCCAAGTTCACTGATACCTCAGTTAACAACGGAGCTGACGAGGAGTGACATTTGTACTGGCTGATTGAGTTCTGAGGCACCGAGAGGTGACAGTTCAGCCTTGATTGACTGCTCTTCTCCTCCTCCACCGGTCTGAATCGCCAGAAGAGGAAGACAACGATGGTATTACCACTGGCTTGGGCTGCATGAGCCTTGCTGTGAACTTGGTGTTCATTCAAGTTTGTCTCACCAATTGAGGGGAAATTTCTTTAAACAGTCCCTGGGAACTGCTGAGTTGAAATCGAGTAGAATATGTTGGTAGTTCATCGTTGTGTGATTATCCATTTTTTCACAAAAGTTAAACTTTGAAAATTTGGGCAGATGATAGAAGGGCCTGTTCAGCAACTTCAAGTGATGTTGCTTTTTCTCACAATTTTAAAAAGTAACATTGATCTTTGAGTTTGGTGGAGCCCCAAACTTCAGTAACATGAGCATAAATTCAATTTAGTGTATCTCTTTAAGGGAGAAATTTAATTTGAAAATAGCTCAGATAAAAATGGTGGTGTATTTGGAAAGTAAATGTGTTAGATTCATTGGAGCTGCAGGTATTTCAGAGTTTCTGCAGCACTTTACCAGAATTACCCTCTTTAGCAGAGGCAAAATATTTACCATGTGGTAATCACTAAATGCTCTCCTAAAGCCCATGAAGCTACATACACAGCTGGGTGAATTCATTTTACAAAAAGAAATCTGCATAATGGAAAGCCATCTAAAAATGACTTTGTTATGATTGGGTAGGTAAAGTTATGGACTGAAGTGTTTACTCATTATGTTTTATAATTTAGTAAGTTACATTATGTTTAGCGTGTTGTAGTTAAATTTGCCTAAAAATGTTTACAACCTCAATGATGTCATCTTTTTTCTCTATAGCACTTAGAAGAGTTTTGCATTAGGATATTGTTAAAAGCTTTATCGAAAATGCTTCATGCTTTTAATTTCAAACAAGTGATGTGGTTGGCCTCATTTCATTTAGGGACTCAGCTCAGAGTTCACAGTTTCTGGTGACATGGGGTTGTATGGGTTTTGGTGGCATTACACTGACTGTTAATTGAAGAGCATCTAAAAACATAACTTCCAGTTACTATGGAGCATATATTTGAGTGACTATTTTTTATACACTCTTGAGTTTAGCTTATGGGGAGGATGTTAGGGTGGGTAATGCATGATCTTAGCTAACAAGACCTTAATCTAGCAAGGACAGTAAGACATTGGGGGAACTTCCAGTCTATGCTGTCTGTGACACAAGCCATCAAGAAGGTTCACACTGAACACTGTGTGGGATCGTTTATGTTGGGTGGTCAGGGATGGCTTCCTGGAGGAGGAGTCATTGGAAATAGATCTCAGATGAAGAGGGCTTTTCTAGGATGAGGGAGAAGAGACTAATACGAATTTGGGAACGAAAGCGGAAATAGGCAGAACCTGAGATCTTAATAGTCCAGTAGGGAGACACGTTAGTCAAACATTTACGTAAATGTGAGAAGTGGTGTGCAGGGAGCGGTGCCAGGGTGTATGTGAACACCCTGCTCTGGCCCAGCTGGAGAGGGCTGGGCTGGGCAGCAGGAGGTGGACATGGAGGCGCCTTTTTGGGCAATGTGCAGGGAAGCCTGGACTGCCAGGCCTCCTGGAGGAACTGAGGCTTGGCATGGGCTACGTCCCTGCCTCCCCCAGTGACACTGGAGGAGTAGCACAGTGAGCTCCATGCCCACCTGTGCCTCCATCGCGTCCATGATTTCTGTCCCTCTGTGCCTGGCCTCCGCTCTCCACGGCAGCTCCTATAAGTACTTGTTTTGTACCTGCTCTGCTCTGGGCTTGTCACAGCAGTACAACCCAGCTTCCGTACTTTCCAATGTAAGCTGACCAGATGACTACGAAGGCTGTCCTGTGTCCCTCCCACTCAGCTCCTTTAGCTTCCTTCCTGGGACCAGGAGATCCTCTCCATGGCTCCTGTGCTAACAGGCTGGTATTGCTGCAGGGTTTGTCCAGTGCCGTGGATGACTATGGAACCATGAAGCAGGGAAGGGAAGCCGGCCCTGTGGGTCCTTTTGTGATGTCCTTTGCAGGCCACCCACATTTTTACTGCTTTCTTCCTTGTTGCCCACCCCGTGCTCACCTCAGCCTGCCTGTGTCCTCAGACTCAATAATGGGTGTCACTCACACCCTTCAAGCTTCCTCCCTTTCTCTGTTCTTAGGGGTGATTTTCGTGTAACCCCCCACACCTTTGGCTTTCCATCCATTCTAAACCTCTTGCTACTTCCTAAGCACCCCCAAGGACCAAGCCAAAAGCCTTTTTTGGCAGTTGTCACCTGACTTCCCTGCAGTGTTTGACTACTCTCTTGGCTTCTGGGACATCACTGTCTGTCCCTGTGACTATCTCAGTCTCCTTCCTTCCTTGTGGTTCCTCTTCCCTGGGAGGGCCTGGCTTTCTCCTTCCACTCTGGTCTTCCACTTTTTCTCAGCACAGATGGCTTCCTGAACCCAGTATCTTGACCCCTGCCCATTGGCAATGCCTGGGTACCCTCTTTCCTAGTTTCCTCAACCTGGTAGAGTCTCCACCTCACCTTCAGCTTCACAGTCACGGTGTCACACACTGCCCTCTCACAGGCATACCGCCTGGCTTCCCAGGCCACCTTCTGAAATCTGGGTGGAACCCTTCCTGATCCCACAGCTCTTCTATTCTGCATTACCTAAAACCAGTGCTATATGGATGACAG